>JASCZW010000841.1:0-94363 GCA_034211315.2 Aedes japonicus | reverse complement strand
TCATAAAAATAGCACTAGAACAAATAGCTGAGGAGAAAGGTATTGATGGTGCGGAAGGCCACCAGGTGTCTCCATAGTGATTTGCAAAGAACATTGATTCCAACTTTCAATTCGTGCGTAAATCTTTTCAAGAGAAGTTTGTCTTTTTTGTGCCAGCAAACATCCTGAATTGCTCCATGAAACAAAATTTAGTGGCCAAAAAGCAAGCACGATTATTATACGAACGAGTTTCGACGGAAGTTTGATGGCTGCTGTATTTTAATGGATGACGATGTTGACATATGTCAAAAACGTAAACATAAACAAATCCCCGGACGAAAAACTTGTACACTCGCAATCAAACTGGTCGGGACGTCCCTCTTCAGATACAAACCGGCTTTTGCTGATAAGTTTGCTCGAAAACCGATGATTCATGGTAAGGGACCGCAGACGGCAATCTCAAAACCAAGCGTTTTCACCACATCTGCACATTGCAATGACGTTTTGGTCGCTTTACTCGTGTTGCTCGGCAACACAACACATCAACGCTATGTTTCGTCGTGATCTATGCTCAGCTGCCGTTACCACTCTCAGGAGGTACTAGAACGGTATGCTGCAAACAATGTACAACTCGTCGCCAAGAGATTAACTCTCCGAATTGCCCTGAGAGTTCAGACCGATCGAAAAATATTGGGCAATTGTCAAAAGCGAAAACTTTGAGGATGCGGGTAAAGAAGTGACAAATGCACAACAAATGGGTTTGAAGTGAAATTAGTTCGCCGGAACAGTGTCACCAGCGAATCCGTTACCGAGATACAGATGATTTTATTATTTCGGATTCTAAATGGATATAGCTTGGTTGGCAAAATCTTGTAGTGGCCTACACCACATCTGGGAAGGCATCCAGTGGTACCGCGATAATAACATTGATTTCATCGATAAAAATATAACTGCCCGCAGTTCCGGCCCATCGAGAGATTTTGGGCAATAATAAAGCGGAAGCTAAGAAAAGCGGAAAACGGCTCGGGACGCGACTCAGATGACCAAAATGTGAAACAAATTTGCCAAGGAAGTTGACTCGGAGGTGTGCAGCGTTTTATGGGAGGAATTATGCAAATTTTCATTAGGAACGAAGAGATATGATTTGTATTGATATTTTTTCCTTAAAGTAAAGTAAATTATCTTTGTTTTGATTGATTAAATTTATTTGTACGTCAATCCGTTACCGAGGTACAGATGATTTTATTGTTTTGGATTCTATATGGACATAGTGTTAGTAGGCAAATCTTTTCGACCGGCCGTTTTAAATTTCCGGAAGCTATCCTCAAGGTGACCATGCGTACCACGTTATCAGCTCCAGGATGCGTTTCTTCTATTCTGCCCAACTTCCAACGCATGGGAGGTAGATTGTCGTCTTGCCAAATTCGATTGAAACCGATGGTCGCCAGCGTTTGTTCCTGCCTTGCAAGTGGCTCAGATATTCTATTCTTCACCTTTTCTAAAAATCTTGAAGCTTCCGTTGAATTAGTTCTATTTGGGTTAGGCGGTTGAGTTGAACATCGGTTACATCGATCGCTCGGCAGAGCCTGTAGTGACGACCCGATTAGAAATGTACTGGAGTCAGGGGCTCGAGGTCACCAGGGTCGGTTGAAAGTGGTATTATGGGTCTAGATTCAGGCAACTTCTACCTGGACAAAGAGCGTAGCCGTGTCTCTCGGACATGGGGTTGTCTCCAATCACTCTTTGAAAGCGGAACTTAGTGGAGCAAACCGTGGCCTCCCAAAGTCCATCGGAATGTGGACCACTTGAGGACCAAAGTGCCAACGAATACCTGCGTCCTGACAGTAATTGTTGACCTTCTCCGTGGGCCTTGTCGCCAACAATCGCAGCATTCTTTCAACAGGTTCCGAGCACCTACGAAGTTGGTGCCATTGTCTGAAAAGATATCTGCCCACTTCCTCGCTTCCTGCCGCAAACCGTCGTAACGCCCGGAACAAACCGATCCGTTGATAAGTCGGATACCAGCTCGATATGGAGCGCCTTAGTGCTCAGGCATAAACAAATGGCTCCGTATGCCTTTACCGCGGACCGTCTCGGGACCTAGCCTAACGTACACGGGTCCGAAAAAATGGACACGACACCGTTACTCACTCAGGCGGCGGCTCACCCATAAACTGCTTCACTGATGACGGATTAGCTCTGAAGCAATTGTGGCAACGATGAAAAATTTGTCAAACGATGCTTCTTCCTCCCAATGGCCAATATTTCAGCCGAATAATGACTAACAGCAGCTGCCATCGACCTATTGCCTTATCGAGAAGAACAATAACGTCTGGGTTGACTAATGGGCAGCAGCAGCAGCAGAGTCGTACACTGGTGTGTTTAGGAGTGCGTGAGCCCAAACAGTAACTGTTTAGAGATCAATATTACGAGCATTTCGATTACGATTTTGATTTCAAAACATATTCTGGCATTAAAAAGCTTTTTTAAATAACATAAATCTATGTTATGAAAATTTTCCAAAAGTTGCTATTTGGAAAACTTTTTAAGCATATTTTTGTCCATGTTGTCTTTACCTTTCACACAATGGCCTTTGCTCCAAATTTTAACATCAAAAAAAAAAAGTTGATAACATTTGTATAGAATTTGAATTTTAAGTTTTAATTACAATTTTTTCATGACAAACATAATCTTCCAGGTGCCTCCATCCATTTTTTTTGACAGTGATGCTACTTTGAAAAGGATGAACTTCCTGTACAAATTTGAGCAGCTCTTTAAAATTTAATGATTTTCTTATTTTAAACTCTACTTAAGCACGGTTTGTTTATGTGCTTCATAAATAGTGCAATCTCCTTTTTCTGAGATGCCTTCGACTTTTAGCTCAATTATTAGGCGGTAGTTTTGAATATGAGCTGAAATACTACTCTCTCATACTGAAAAAGTCAAAATCCCATTCAAAGATTCAAGTCTATAGCTGTCAAGCTAACGATTATATTTTAATCTGTAACTTTCAGGGATGGTTTTTGGAACATATCTAATGATAAATTACTATGTAAGTACGCAGATTCGATGTTTTTGAACGTAGGATAAGGTTTAACGTAGGAGAAACACGTTTTTTCTATACTGAAAAAAACATTTCTAAAAAAATCGAATTGCGATCGTTACCAAAAGTGGACAGGTTTTGAGCGGCTATATCTAGTCATTTCTTAACCAAATTTCATCTTTTTTGTACCAATCAACTGGAAATACACTTCAACTTCAGTAAAAAAGATTAAATTCGGCCACATACCATTGAAAAATTTATAAATGTTAAGCCTTGTCTTGATAATTATATTAACTCCTTCAGGCTTAAGGAATTGTATGAGCCCAAAGGAAAGTGGCTGTATAAAATCGCAGACTGGAATACAAGCGTACACTGTCTTCGGAAAATTTGTTCTCCGCATCAATTCTTCTATCAGGGAAAATCTAGTCGGCGTCGATGGTGTAGTGGAAAAGCGTGACTGCTTCAGCACCCAAGGGGTCTGGGTTCAATCCCAGTCGAAGTCGGTGATTTTTCTTAGGCGAAAAATCTTGCCACGTCTTCCTTCGGAAGGGACGGCTTGGTTCAGGCTCATATTCATGAGTCGTTGAGTAGGGTCCAGGTCGTAAATAAATAAATAAAAAATCTGGAAAAAAATATGACCTCATTGAATTGAAAACAAAGAACATCCTGAATATGAAGAAGTTTAGGAAGAAATGAATGCCTTGTTTATAGTATAAGGTGTTGTTTTAGAATATGGTTCATTTGCATGCGTGTTATTAAATTTTTGGTGATAAACGTTACGTATTTTTTGTATTTTTATGGGATGTTCTAGGTTATACAAAATGCACTTAAGTTCAGAAACTTCAGATCTACATTTATAACTGTTACTTTTACGGCTATATATGATTATGATATGTATTCAAACAACATTGAATTATCTTTTTTGGAAGGTCAACTGTCAATATTTGTTAATTTTGTGATGTTCTAGGTCATCAAAACTGTCATTGAGTTCAGAACTCAAGGTTTACAGAAGTAACTATAGCTTTTGGGCTATACAAAGTAACGTCACGTATTCTTCGATATCCAATGAATAGAACGTAAACAAATATTACGACATTAACTGGGATGATTGGGGTCATCCAAACTGTCCTTGAGTTCAGAACATAACATGAAGCTGTGGTAGGTTCTTATAAACCTGACTAAAATTTGAAACCTGTTGGCATCTCTTGCCACCATCATAAATCCGAATTGATTGCTAGTGGCTTTCATAAAACTTTAATAAAATTTAATAAATCTAGATCGTTTTGGCAATGTTACTTGGGATCTGTGCAGTTATACTAGTTTTATTAGTAACGGACCAGCAACCAAGAAAAAGATTTTTTAACAGAACGAGGAAAAAGCAACCAGTGGAAGAATTACGAAATCCAGCACTTTTAGAAACTATGAATTTGACCCGAGATATAATTCAAATTTGATTTACTTCAAGGTTTGTCAACAAAGAATTCATGTAAAATTAAGTGTCCCGAAACAGAATCATAAATACATCTACGAAAGTGTATTTGATTGAATTGATTTACTCTTCTCTATTGACTAATTCTGAGGTTCTAATGGCCACTACCCATGTGGTCAGGCTCAGGGCAGCAAAATTAACATGACATTTAATAGTGTTAGGTATACTCGTGTTGCAAATCTGTCGCTTGTGCAAAAATGAGTTTTTATAAAACAGCTTTTTACGCAAATGGGATAATTTATCTTGCGAGTTACTTCTGGTGGTATGGGGCGTAGTCTTACTAATCCAATGATTGAAAGAATAATCATTCCACCAACCTTTGCAGTCAACTTACCTCGATAGATGAAATCCAGAGTAGTTGTGTTCTTGCAGCCATATTGTAGCATCTCGAACAAGACGTTAACCACAACCAATTATGCAAACCTTACAAACAAAAACAAAATCCCATAACTTTAAATTTTAATCATCTGTCTGCGACATCATCATCCCACGAAATAATGAAACTGTCTTCCATAAATTGTCGCTCGGTACTTCACATGTCATGAGCATGAATTACGAGTCACCTCCAATCCTTCAAAAGAGAGAGAGAAAGCCGGTAAGAACACGAGATAAGTGCCTACCCAAAAGATAATCCCACTCCAAACGACCGACCACTTCGGAAAGGGTTGGCCGTTCCAAGCATCCCATATTCCTGTCAGGTGCGCCAGATGTATACAATTTTTGGCTTGCTTTCCTTTGTCGGGAATGGATTCTCACTTTATGATTCTTTGTCACGAACGGCGCACTGTGGGACGAAACGCTAAAAACATGAACTTTTTACAATAACTCGTAAAAACGTGTTCGTAACATTTTGGTGTCTTCAGATGAAAATTTTCAAAAAATATAACGCATTTAAAGATGACAAATTTTAGTTCGCAGCTTCACCACAGGCGCCGCTGCAAACTTGATTTTTTTTAAATGATGAGATAGAGAGTTAGTGTCTTGGGCAAAGTTATAGATAATTTTAATACAAACAACATTGCTGAAAACATCAACCTTCTACCTGGTCACTGTGCTGAGGTACGTGTTTTCTAAAATGGCGGGCCATGGAAACTAGTTTTTTGTGATTATTTAATAAATGTGCAGTTTTAGGTCAAAATAATGTTCTACAAAGTTGTACAAATAATCAAAATATAAATTTTCTCTGTACTCACCTTACGTCTAAAACCTTTATGGGAGAAGTTATAGTAGTTTTATTGTGAAAAATATACGTTTTCCATAGCCCTTTAGCTGGCGGGGATGCAAGTGGATGCACATGAAACCTCATTGGGTTCAAAATATAGGATGTATTATAGCATATTATATTGGTTTCATGTGTATCCATGATTATCCCCAAGGGTGAACCTGTGTTCTATGAAGTAGCGAATATACCATTAAAACTATTATAAATGCTAATTTTCCCAATTGAGAACCCTATTATTGTGAAGAAACAGATCGACGGTAGCAGCATCTTTCTTTCCATTCTCCCTTAGTTTCATTTGAGTAGCGTAAGCTAGTTAATCCGCTTGGTACTGTGCTCTCAACTCAGCTGTTTTTCAGCGCTTGAGAATTTCACTACTTTATTCGAAGAACAGTGGTTTTCTGCCGCACTTGCCTTTTGAAGATGATGTTCGAATTAAATTTATAATATTAGGTTGCAACTTGAACGGACTATTGAAGTATTCAGTCTGGCAGATACGGTGATCATTTCGGTAAAGTTTAAGCCAAAGTTTTTGGAAGTGCTTGCACAGAGAAGAAACAGAACTACGAACTTCTGTAGTAACCTCTTCCATACTATCCGGCTGGATTCCGTAATACGAAAAGCCCCGCCAGCTAAAGGGCTATGGAAAACGTATATTTTTCACAATAAAACTACTATAACTTCTCCCATAAAGGTTTAAGACGTAAGGTGAGTACAGAGAAAATTTATATTTTGATTATTTGTACAACTTTGTAGAACATTATTTTGACCTAAAACTGCACATTTATTAAATAATCACAAAAAACTAGTTTCCATGGCCCGCCATTTTAGAAAACACGTACCTCAGCACAGTGACCAGATAGAAAGTTGATGTTTTCAGCAATGTTGTTTGTATTAAAATTATCTATAACTTTGCCCAAGACACTAACTCTCTATCTCATCATTTAAAAAAAATCAAGTTTGCAGCGGCGCCTGTGGTGAAGCTGCGAACTAAAATTTGTCATCTTTAAATGCGTTATATTTTTTGAAAATTTTCATCTGAAGACACCAAATGTTACGAACACGTTTTTACGAGTTATTGTAAAAGTTCATGTTTTTAGCGTTTCGTCCCACAGTGCGGCGGTTGTTCTGGTTCTACGTGTGCTGTTCCCATCGGCGGGCATAATGAAGTTCTTTCGAGAGATGAGCCACTCTCCAGTCGCCAAAGAGGTCCCACCGGGTGCGTTGGGTCGTAAACTGTGCTTTATGGAAACGATTAATTGTCGATAATGTGAGCATTTCTGTGCACAGCTGAATGCTCATTGAGTGGAGATTAAAATCTGCGATTTTCTTTATTCTAAAAAATGGTTCGGTGAACATCTGGTGCTCCACGTCCATGTCATCTTGGACTTCAAGCGTATAAGTTCTTCGACCCAATGCTTTGCTTTTTTAATCGTCGGCCACCCAGCCTTGAAGACGACGTTCAACGCAGCGCGAGATAATTATAAAGCTTTGGGCGATTATATCTCCCACAGAATCGATTTACGACGGACTAATTAGAGATTTATTAATTGGCAAAATTATAAAAATGGCTTATTTGCAGCAACAGAAATGGTTTGATCCGATGACATATAGCGAGGCTCGCAAATTTTATTCTTTGTTGCCATAAAAGGAGCCAAACGATAACGTTCTATGACCCAGTACGTGCTCTGCATACGCCGACAAGTTAGAAGCCCTATTGGCCCATCCTAAAGCAGCAACGTGCTTATGAGATTACCGGATTTTTATGCAGAAGAATACAAATGAGGCCAGATTTTGCAGTGAATCATAAAAAAAATTTAAACATCATCTAGAATCGTCCATCTGAGAAACCTGATAGGCTGCCAAAACGTTAAGCTCATCACCATCCACCAGCCAACGTCATTATCGCCATCTTCGTCGTCAGCGAGAAGGAGGAGTCCATCATTATAAACATGTTAAACTAACAAAACGCCTGATAACGTATGCAATTTATGGTAAAATATGCTTTCTAACTGGGTGTCGTATTACGACCTGTCTGTACTATAAGCAAGAACGGTTCGGTGGCTCGCGGAAGACCGGAGTCTCAGGAGCTCAGGAGTTTAATAAATAGGCAAATATTTTTATTTGTCTTAGGGGTCATTAATTAGGAATCGATAGCGATTGACCTTCACGGCATTTTGTTTCAGTTTTTATCCAGTCGATTCCCAGGCTGAAAGGAGTGGACTTTGAATCAACTGGGTTCAGAAGGGTTTGAGATTTTGACGTGGGAATGGTTTTCTCTAAAGGTAACTTAGTTGAAAAGCAGAGAATAAGATTACTTGTAATAGCTTATGCCATCCGTCCATCAATGGAAATAAAAGTTGTTTTATTATTATTCGTTACACTCTTGGGTCCAGCGTGCTCAAAGTTGTATTTCGGAGTGGTATTCGATCTGACATTGTTTCAAGTTTGGCAGGTTTTCACGCTTAGAAATTCCTTATGTTACTTGTGATTGGATCTACCTTAGACATAATGGAAACTCACAGCTCGAAAAAAAACTAGGTGAATTTCTGTTTAATGATATGAGCTTCATAACAGGAGCGTCACAAAATAAAAGTGTTATCTTTTTTTTGGGGCGTAAAACCACTACGTTCACTGAGTTGAACTTTTGTGGTATACCCCTGTTTAATATTCACATCTTGTAGGTTGACCATTATTTGTTAAGTGAACAGCCTTAGATGCGTCTTCTGCCAGTCAGGCAAAATTGAGTTTATAAAACCCACCACCTTTCCAAGATCCACTGTCCAAATTTCTTTAGGTTGCCTATAGCCATTGTAACGAAATTTAAAGCTGCGCTTGTATACAGCATCACAACTGTAGAGCAGATTTTCTGAGGTTTGCAGAAACATTCTATGTTGCAGAAACGACAGATATCAGTCTCAACCTGGCCAATATTTAAAAAATGATATCTACTCGGGCAATGTCTGGTTACTAGGTCAGTATAGGTACAAAGAACTCTCTTATTGAGCTCTAAGAGCTCTTTACTGATTGTGACATTTGAAACTTTAAACCTTTCCGATTGAACACACCTTGTGGTAACCAACCAGTTGGTCATCACCCTTTGTTATTTCCAAGCTTTAGTTTCATTTTTATGCTAGCTCGTCTGCTCTTTCATGACAATCAATGCCACAGTGTCCCGGAACCCAGAATAAATTTACGGAGTTCTCTTTGCACAAATTTCGCGTTGAAAAAGACATTCCCTGACAAGTTTGGATGTGCATTTATAATTACCAAACGTTTTGAGTTCCGCTTGGTTGTCTGTAAAAATAATAATATTTGCAAATCTATATTTCCTCTTCAGACAAACGTTAACGCATTTTATTATAGCAAAAATCTCCGCTTGGAAAACCGTTGGACAGTTTCCCATCGCCACTAAGATTTCTACCCCAGGACCGATTCCTGCTCCCGTTTTTGTTCCAGTTTTTGAAACATCTGTAAAGAATTGTATGGAACCATGATGAACAGTTGGACCTCTGACTTCCCAATCTATACGTAAGCTTTCACATATGTAGTAAGGGATGGGTTTCCACAGGTTTAATCCAGTCTCCATTCATATATATCACTGGCCCATTGTGAAATGCTCAGGTGACCGACTAAGTCACCTGACTTGAACATTTTCAACCGATTGAGTCTAAGGATACTCTTTTCCGCTTCTAATTGCACGTATTCATGCAAAGGCAGCAGATTTCGAATTGCATTTAACGATTTTGATGGAGTGCTGCGCATCGCTCCCGTTATAGCAATCGACTCTAATCGTTGAAGTTTCGTCAGCTTTTCTGTGCAGAAGTTTCTTTTGTGTTTTGCTACGTTAGTTTTGGATGAATTATGGATGTATAAATCCACATTATCATTTGTGATCTTAGACCCCATCTTCTGCCAAATGTTTTTGAGCATATCCAGCATATAAAGCACTGGTTACCTTACCGATAACACATTCAACACGAGTATCCCAGTATAACTCCTAGACATTTCACCTGTTCTGAGATGTGTAAAGTTTTTCTCGTCGTCTCCAACGTAGAGACCTCGGAGAGAAACACCGTGAAGCGATGCGATACTGGTCCCCACCAGTATAATTAATGGTTACCACCATTTATGGGTTTACATACATTAAATTGTTATGTTATGTATTCTCCTTTCGCTCAATTTTCAAAAGCATCTGTTAATTTTCCTACCTGCCGCAATCTGACGGAACTTTCAACACTTTTTCTTCACATCTTTCATTCTAGCCAAAAACATTGTTGTTCACTCTTGGTGCCTCATGGTGATGAGCGAACATCTCCTTCTAAATCATAATCGTTACTCCTCGCACGGAGAATACATAACATAACAATTTAATGTAAAATTTTTATGTCCAATTTTTACCATGTATCGCGCCAACACGTCTTTTAATTTGGTCCTAAAACCAATTAAATTTAATTACTATGACAATTTGGATTTTTAAGGGTCCTAAAATGTTTGAAAAATCAAGGCTGCTGTTTGGAAATGGCTTATTTTTAAAATTATTAATTTTTCAAACTTTAGTGATAATACAATTAAATCAGATATTTGATCCTGTTTATTACCAACCCTTTGAAGTACAATAAATTGGAAAACAAAAGCTTTGTCATAATACCTGAAGTATTGACCCACGACTCAATAGCAGTTTAGTTTTATATATCAAAATTGCTAGATTTAGTTTAACAAGGTTCTATATATGTGTTGCTCAAAACTTATTTTCATGTCAGATGGAGCAGCGGCCCATTATAACTTTGCCAGCGTGTGCAATTTAAAGGCCATATATGGAATGGAACGTCTCATGGAAAAGGTCCATGTAATGCTATTGGTGGTTATATCAAGCGAATGGAAAAGAGAGTAAGTCTTGCTCAAGGTTATGGAAACACAATCAAAACTCCTCGAGGTAGTTGAACAGTCAAATATAAGTATTACAAAACTGAATTTCTGCTTCATATCAGCTGAACAGTATGCAAAAAATGTCAAAAGAACTTGATGACTTATATAGCCACGTAAAGACAATACCTGTTCATTGTTTTGTACCTATTTCAGTAAATCAAATTTCTGCTGAAGAGATTTCCGATTCAGAGGATAATCCAAAGAAATTCACTTTGTATGTGAAAGATTTAAAAAATTAAATATTTGAAGACATGTTAATTACTAATGCGTGAAGTTCAGTTCAAAGTTCAACTCAGTGGACGCTGTGGTACTACGCCCAAACAAAAAAAAAATGCGTGAAGATGTACATATAAAAAATAAATAAAATAAAACCTTACCAAGCAAAAACTTATGAGTTTTCATTGACATAAACAGTATTTAGAAAATTCATATAACGTCATATTTGAATCGTCTTTAAATAGATATTCATCAAGTTCTTATAAATTAGAATTTTTTAATTTGATAAGACTTGATGCATATCCATTTAAAGACGATTCAAATATGACGTCCGCTATTCTTTTAGATTTATCAGCCCCTTTATCACAAATTTTCTCATAGCTTTTACACATTTTGTAGCAAATCTTGACCTTTCTTCCAACCCCCACCCAAAGATGGACGAAGCCATATTTGAATCGCCCCTAAAAATAGGAATATCCGAGCAAGCAGTTATGAATGCCTTGTACTTAAACGATACACTTTCGGTTCTGTTTCACTGATGTCAAGGAAATTTAATATTTTTGACATTTTTCAAATGTTAGTCTAGATAATTATTGGTTGTTACCAAATGTTCAATACATTCAATTCTTTATGAATGCTTAATTTTATTAGATTTAACGGTAAGAATAGGACATGAAAAATATGTTGTTAGAAAAACTTGTTTTCCTTAAAAGTATCCATCTTGCTATGCATGGCAAACTTTTAAGCAATGACATTGCCTTTATTAAGATAAAAATCTTTCAGTTCTAAGATAGCCGTTATTTGCAAAATGACATTCAAATTTTAATATTTTTTTTTAGTGTGTAAGAATCAATTTTACAATTTTAACAATTGTTTTCATAAAAGCTACGACAATGTTCTAAAAGTAAGTCATACATCAATTTTTTGTAAGCCTTTTCCTTTATGAGTATCAACGTATTTAAAAAAAATCGACCAAAAAACGTAAACCCTTTTCAAATGGTAGTCTTCATAAATTTTGAAAATACAAAGGATTTTGAGAAAACAAGGTTGCTTGAAAAGACCTAGTCTACCCACCCACATTGTTTTATTAGATTCTGAGAGGTGCTGCCACCCACTGGATGAGTTGGCGTGAAATTCGTCCATTGCATTCCCTCTGAAATGGTATTCTCAAACTTTCGTCTCGCTATGATGACTACCTGTTTGTTCAAACAAATTTGGATAAGTTGTTCAGCTATTTCTTCTAGAAAGCTGAAAAACTTCTCCAAATTTGTTTGAACAAGTGATTATTCGACACTGATGTTTGTTGGGTATATCGTCTGCAAAGCCTACAACCTCGAAACTTTTTTCCTCTAAGCTTCTTAGAAGATTGTCTACAACTGAGGACCACATTAGTAGTGAGGGGACTCATCCTTGGGGACAACCTTTTGTTGTATGTAGTGTGATAGACGAACTTCTCAGCTCTGACGTGATTAAGTTTACATTATAAAATATAGAACATTGTCCAAATATTTCTATGTGAAAGCCTATCTCTCATAGAAATATTTCTACAATTTTACTCGCATCAATATGTATAAGGAGTGTATCGAATATAAGCTATCCACATACATTTGCGTTGTACGCATGTATTTGTGATGGTTTTTTATGCTCTGTGCGTTTGACTGTCAGCTTTCTTTTGTTTACTTGTTTGTGTGGTTCAAATTCTGCGTTTTCAAAATGTCGCGTATTGAAAAGGAAGTGAAAACTAAGGTTCTGGACACATGGCTAAGTGAGAAGGGTATTAAAGGGTGATACGGTCAAAATTTGGTCAAGGGAAAACGCGTGTAAATCGGTGAAATCGTTTATTTAAAAAATCAAATTAAATTTTTTTTTTTCAAGTTCAATTAGTATTAAATTCAGGAAAAATATTCAGTTAGGCTTCCGCTTTTCCAAATCCGAATTGCCGGGCCTTACGCTTGACCCCTGCCATCAGATTTTGTACAGCCACCTTGTCCACCATCTTCGCCGCAGAATGCCAGTTTGCCTTGAACTGCTGCTCGTCCTTAGCAGTTTTTTTGGTCTTCTTTAGGTTCCGCTTGACAATAGCCCAGTATTTCTCAATTGGGCGGAGCTCTGGCGTGTTGGGAGGGTGCTTGTCCTTGGGAACCACCTGCACGTTGTTGGCGGCGTACCACTCCATGGCCTTTTTACCGTAATGGCAAGATGCCAAATCCGGCCAAAACAGTACGGAACAACCGTGTTTCTTCAGGAAAGGCAGCAGACGTTTATTCAAACACTCTTTCACGTAAATTTCTTGGTTGACAGTCCCGGAAGCTATGAAAATGCTGCTTTTCAAGCCACAGGTACAGATGGCTTGCCAAACCAGATATTTCTTTGCGAACTTTGACAGGCATCTCGGAGAGATAGGTTAGGGTTTCGCTTGAAACTACCGGCAACTCTCTTTGTCGTCTCAGCGGCTTCCGGTTTTCGATTTCCCCCCGATCCAGACTTCCTGGCTGTCGACAAACGTTCCCCAAACACTTTAATTACATTTGTAACGATTGATTTGGCAACTTTTAGCGGTTTTGCCAACTTTGCGTGCGAGTAGCTCGGATTTTCGCGATGCGCGAGCAAAATTTTGATACGCTGCTCTTCTTGCTTGGACGGCATTTTGACAACTGAAGAGTGAATTCCAAAATCAAAATAGGAGCAACATTCAACACACACTTGAAGGGGGGTGTTCAGGTTTTTTAAATGCAAAATTGAAAGGAATACGTCAAGTTGATGTTGACCAAATTTTGACCGTATCGCCCATTACTATGCGAACATTGGCGAAGCGGTTTGCAATTCATCATGCGAGTGTTAAAACCATCATTAATAAGTTTGGGGAACACTATTCTTTGTATGAGCTACCAGGAAGAGGCAGAAAACCCGGTTCTTCCGAACCGAAACTTGAGCAGAAATTGGTATCTCTAATCATGAAGAACAAACCAATGTCAATACGTGATTTGGCCAAAAAAGCAAGAACGAGTGTCGGAATGATCCAGCGTATCAAGAGGCGAAACCACCTGAAGACCTACAAGAAGCAGAAAATCTCGAAACAAAGTGCAGAACAGAAGAAGCGAGCAGCAACAAGGGCCCGGAAATTGTATTCGCGTCTTTTGCAGCATCCGGATGCATGCGTTTTGATGAACGATGAGACCTATGTAAAGAAGGACTCAAAACCCCTTCCAGGTCCACAATACTTTACTGCCGTCGTTGAGGAGGATGTGAGCGATGTGTTTACACTACCGGAACTTTAAATGCGGAAATCTATCGATCTGAGTGTCTCCAGAAGAGATTGTTGCCTTTATATAAGAAGCATAGTACACCTCTACTGTTTTGGCCGGATTTAGCGTCGGCTCACTATGCCAAAACCACTCTCAATTGGCTTGCGGAAAAGGGTATAGATTTCGTTGAGAAAAATATCAATCCACCAAATTGCCCTCAGCTTCGACCCATCGAACGTTACTGGGCAATCGTGAAGAGAGTCTTCAAGAAGAATAGTAAGGCAGCTGGGAACATGCAGGAGTTCAAAAAAATTTGGGCTCAAGCGTCCAAAAAATGCGATGCAACACTTGTCCGGAACTTGATGAAGAGCATTCGATCCAAAGTTCGAAAATTCGTGAAGGAATAACTTAAATTTCATCCGGTCTTCATTATGTTCAAGTTCAACCTCGTACAATAAAGGATCAATTTTTTGTATGAATAAAATATCGGTTTTCAACATAATTTGAAAGAAAGTTTGTGGATAGCTTATTTTCGATACACTCCTTACTCATCCAGCTCACCCCAAACTACTTGCAATCTCTTTGCTCAACAGTTTTCAAGCGTTTTTGCCAATAGCGTCTCCAATCAACAGTTTGCTGAGTCCTTGCAATTCGTCCCTGCAAATATTTGTGACATAAACCCAACGTCTTTGACTGAGAACCAAGTAGAGTCGGCTATGAGAAAGTTGAAGTCTTCAGCATCACCCGGTTCCTGGTACCTTCTATTGTGTTGAGGAATGCGCTACCTCGTTATCGAAGCCACTGCAATACATTTTTAACCTGTCACTCACCCAGACAACGTTTCCTGAGAACTGGAAAAGATTTTACGTCTTCCCGGTGTTTAAGAATGGAAACAAAAGTGACGTTTTCAACTACCGAGGCATCACTTCACTCTGTGCGTGCTCACTGTTTGAGGTTCTAATCGGCGATATATTACAGCGCAGTGTAACACACTATATTTCGGTAAACTAACATGAGTTTTGCCCTGGTCGATCGATCAACACTAATCTTGTCGAGTTTAGCTCTTTTTGCCTTCACCACATGGAAGAGGGCTCACAAATTGATACAGTATATACCGACATCAAAGCTGCTTTCGATCGTGTTGACCACTCTATACTTTTGGCTAAAGTGCAACGTTTGGGTGCATCGGTTTCGTTTGTTCGCTGGCTCGAATCATTCCTATCAGACCGTCATCTCTCTGTAAAACTAGGCAACGTTGAATCTAGGAGTTTCCGAAGCACATCTGGCGTCCCACAAGGCAGCAATCTAGGACCACTCCTGTTTTCGTTGTATTTTAACGATGTTTGCTTAGCACTTCCTCCGGGCTGTAAAATTGTAGGGTATGTGTCCCTTGACTCAGCCTATTATGCAACCATCGATCACATTTTTTATTATAACTCATATAGTTTTTGAGCTTTAAGCGGAGATTCAGCTAGTTATACACTGCAGAGATAAGTTTGATAAGACATTTGGTGGTATGTATCACGAAAAGTTACACAACTCTTTTATAAAGGCAGAAATATTCAGGGATGTGGATTTAATGTCGGTTTATAGGCACCAAATTGGGTCTATTTATGGATCCGAGTTCGTCCCATTCGATGGATTTACTACTAAAGGCAGGTCTTTGTTCGGTTCTAATTTTATGAATTAGAGGCATTATAGCTGTGACTCGATTTGCCTGTACGGCATTTCACCGAAACAAACTAAAGTAAAACTGCCTCGAAACACGCAAGCGATGTTCATATATGATTTATCGGCCGTTCGATATGGAAACATTATAGTCACTATGCAATGATTTTATTCCTTCGGTTTTTGTTTAGATGAGCCATTTGAATATAAACAACACAAAATCATGCATTTCCCGCGATGAATTATACCGAAAAAATGTGTTTACTACGTTATTGATGCAACAGGCCATGAGTCAGGAACATCGAAAAAATATGTCCCCAACATTGGGTCCGCGATTTTCTATGCAAGATCATTGTTATTTAGCTACTGTGAGACATTTAGTTTGTAACGTGTAACTATTTTCTGCACATCCAGACTGCATTACTTGCTTTATCGATTCAATTAAGCCAAATTTTGATCACTTGAAGATCGTGTAGATCATCCGGTTCAGCAACCAGTGAAATCGAGATGCCCCAAAAGTTCAAAAATCGAATTACGCGGAAGTGAACAACTTTGTTGATTAATATCGTCTCAGTTGCTTCAGTTACATCGGTGCATCCTATTAGCAACATGATTTTGTTGATTATCGCTAAATTAATGACACATTTGGTACATAGGCCGAGATGAAGGAGCTAGGCTAACATTACATCCCCTTACCCTATATGCTGATGATCTCAAAATATTCTTGATTGTACGCTCTATTGCTGATTGTGAGGATTGCAAAAACTGATAAATATTTTCTCCAGTTGGTGCGCCAGCAACAGATTAAGTGTCAGCGTATCGAAGTGCTCGGTTGTAAGTTTTACGAGGAAGAAAAAGTCCTATAGAGTACTGTTACACGGTAAACAGCCGATTAATCAACAGGAATACATTGTGAAGGACCTCGAGGTTTTATTGGATGCTTTGCTCACTTTTCAGGCTCACTATATAATAATATAATAGCGAATGCTAATAAAAACCTAGGCTTCATTATGCGGATTGCCAAAGAGTTCCGTGATCCCTATTGTCTGAGAGCTCTATACAATGCGCTGGTACGCTCAACACTCGAAACTGCTGCAGTAGCATGGAGCCCTACATGGAAATCTGGTGCGCACTAGGATTGAGGCTGTGCAACGAAAGTTTATAAGGTATGCCTTAAGGTTTCTTCCCTGGACCAATCCAGTCGAACTTCCCCCGTTACGAAAGCCGTTGTCAACTTCTGGGCATAGAGACTTTGGCAAAAAGGAGAAGAGATTTGCGGGCTTTGTTCATCGGAAAACTGCTTCGTGGAGAAGTTGATGCTCCAAACATCTTGGCGAAAGTAAATATTAACGTTCCACCGAGAATTCTGCGATCAACAGACTTTCTACGCCTCCCTTTCCATCAGACGGCTTACGGACAAAACCGAACCAATTCGTGCAATGTGTATTAGTTTTAATAGTTTGTATCATCTGTTTGACTCCTCAAATAGCAATAATAGCTTCAAACATTGTTTGCGTAGTTTAAATGTTGTATTTTAAGTTTTATCATGCAGACCATGTTGTCCGATGATGTTAAAGGTAAATAAATAAATTAATAAATAAATAAACATATGTATTTTTAATTATTCGCTAAATTGGTAACAAAATTGAACAAATATAAATTGTAAATTGGATCAGTTTTTCATTGATTTTGGAAACTCGCGAGTTCTATTACCGTTTTGGAAATGTCGGTAACCAGGTTGGTAATTGAGTTCGTGAGTTTCCAGAATCAGCAAAACGGATCCAATTGACATAGTTTTCTCTGTTTACTGTTTGATAAGTTATCTTATCATGTGTAAATATCTATATATAAAAAATTGTGAATAGTTAATATCAAGTCTAAATTGAATTCCCAGCATCCAAGCCAGTATTGAACTCAAACCTAAATTGAAGATTCAACTTGCAAAGAATTAAAGATCAGTACAAATGAGAAATCCAAAACGATCGGTCGCCAGTGTGTTATTCTTTATTACGGGAAATATAGTGATAAAAGCAGCAAAATCCAAGTGTTCTTAAAGTGTCCGAAAACTCAATATTTCAGTGGTGGCCAAACGTGACACAATTTATGTTGATGAATATCGCAGAGCGTGTATAGCACACATAGAGGTGAATTCAGATGATCGAAATGTGTGATCCGTGATCAAACGGTTTGTTTGCGAAGTGTGAAGCAGTGTTCAGTGGTGAAACCATTCCCTCCCATGATTTGGTGCACCGCTGTTGTACATAACTGGTACTAATACCTCCGGAGGCCGGCAATCAGAGCACCACGCTCGAACACTATTTTACTCATTTATAAGCACGTTGGGACGATTTAGAATATTTTAATGTAAATTTAGAACTACAATAGAAAAGAAATCAAATTTTCAGGTTCTCATCTCGGCCATCACTACTGATTTTTAAGCATCTGATTGAAACCATTAAGGGTGGGACCGATTCTCGTCACCGCTCACTCGCTATTACTCAGCCGTACAGAACCAAATGGCTTCAAATTATGTTCATGCATAGTTTCACATAGACACTAACGAGTGTTCAATAACAAATGAGAACGATATCAATACCTTTCTGTAATTAATGTAAAGAGCGTAATTTTTTTTCTCACCAAGAGAATTGCTCTCTGGATTCCCTAGAAAAAGGTGGCTTTTTTTCGTTCGGGTGCTGTCAGTTCAATCGAAGATGGTGTCAAAACAGCAAACACTCCGGGAGCGTGTTCTACGGTTTTGGGAAAGGTATGGTCAACGTGAAAAAAGTTTACGGTAGACCACCTTCGAGACGCAAACGTGCCCATGAGTACAGTTTACGGATCCTGGCATCCCTGAGCTTAGAGCGGAAGGCCGGTAGGGAGGAGGAGGAAGAAGAAGGAAACGTTGAAAAAGCTGTTCGGCAACAAGGACGGAAAGAGTTTGCGTGACGCCAGTCGAAAATATCTCTGCTCCCATACTTTGATTCACCGAACTCTCAAGATGGAGGACATCATCTGCCGGAAGAAGACTCGGTCCTCTGAGTACACGGATGAGTAGATAGCAACCGTGAAATCACAGTGCCGGTGGATGACGAAGAACTACCGCGGGACATCGTTCGTGTCGGATGACGAAAGTGACTTTCCGCTCTTGAATACACACATTCCAGAATATAGATGATGTTTTTAATCATAAATACTGAATTCGAAGAAAAAAAATTGTTTTACTATATGACTGAAAAAATTCTCATTTTTTATTGAACACCCGTTAGTCATGTAAATCATTCGTTTTCAATACGGCTGAGCAATAACGATTGGTGACAGGAATTGTCCTTCTGCCTGGTTGGCCCAGCAAACATGAAACATGAAACATGAAGTTGTTGCCAAGGCTTCAAGTTTAAACAGCATATTTACACTTGATATTGTTCTTTCCTTGTATTCTCCCATACGCGGGGTAACGATCTGTGATGATGTTGTTTTTGAGAAGGAAATAATTTCTCATCACCATGAGGCTCTAAGAGTAGACAGCATTTTTTTTTGCTAGAACAAAGTTGTGAAGAGAAAATATTGATAGTTCCGTTAGATCACGGCAAAAGTCTGTGTTTCCTGTTTCGAAATACTACCTCACAATGCCCTCCGCTCAATTTCAAACTACTTCTATTCAATTTTCACTGCCTGCCGTGAGCTAACGGAACTATCAATACTTTCTCTTCACAACTTTGTTCTAGCAAAAAAAAAAATGCTGTCTACTCCTAGAGCCTCATGGTGATGAGAAATTATTTCCTTCTCAAAAACAACATCATCAGCATATTTACATTTATGCGTTCACTCAACAAATATAGCCAACGGTTAAAAAAAAAAAGTTAGCAGCTTCAACCTCACTTTACTCTTAATTTTTTACTGCGAGATTTTTGCAAAATTTCTTTAACTATTTGGATAGGGTTCATCAGTTTGGCATAAAAAATTACCTTCTCAATTATGGTTTATTTGCTGGATTATTGTTAAGGTCCTCCTGAATACCCCAATACTGGGTAAATTTTTATTTCAAGCAACAGGATCTATCTCGTAAAGATCAATTCAAGATTACCCGATCCTTGTTGGTATGTGAATAAAGTCAACTGTCATTGGTCCATTTCAAGGCTAAAAGTAGACTACTCATGAAAAATCATGAAGTTTGAGCCGTTGAAAAGCAAGTTCCGGTGAAAATATTTATCTATCGCTGCCTCACGGATCGTGGCAAAACATGCCCTGTTCCGGCACAGGTTCCTTGTGGCCAATCAGGCTTAAAAATGGCAGTACTCATCAGAAACTAAAAATTTGAACTATAATTAGCATTTTGACTGCAAAAACATTAGATTTCGGTTTGATAAAATTTCCACAGTGTGAATTTGAGAACGGGATTTTTAGCAATCATTACTAAAAACCACAAATAAACTTGAGAGAACAAAACGTTTGAGAGAACTTGTCAGAGCCTGTGAATGGGATTTTGCTTTAGATTGATGATGCATCCTGGAAGTTCCACGAATTCGATGACTCTACCAATTTCTTGGAAAATTAGCAAGTGCCACGCTTATCTAACGATTTGTACCTCTAAAACCATTAACTGTTTCCAATGTCGAGTGTGGGTTCGTCGTTTACGGTTCATTCAAGTCTTTTGACTTTGGTGTTCACATTTTCTTAGAACGATAATCACATACATTTTTTCAATGACACGATGATTCGAAACTACACGCTAAAGTTAAAAGCTCGTTGGCGTTCGATGCCAAGTATTGCAAGTGCTAAAATTCTATCGCCATAAATCACCAATCGAAGCAGTTATGAAAGAACAAAAATTAATTATCACCTTCCGGTGGACATTCTTCCTTTGATTGCTTTGCACTCTGGCAGCGTTCGAAAACAACCTGTCGTTGTTGCAGCTGTCCGCTCTCTACCTCGTGATCCGCCATCAACCGGCGAGCGCGTCATAAATCTGCCAGCCATCAAGTCTAATCAGTTCTTGAAAATCCCCTCTCGCATCTCCTCTCACCGATCTGGTCACCCACAGATTCAACCAATAAACAAAAAGCCAGTCCCCATTCATGAAGAAGGCGAGAAGATGAACCAAACCCAGGGCCGAGAGCACATTACACATGCCAGGTTGACAGTTGTCTGTCCAAACATTAGCACCATACACCAATCTCGTTTCATGCAAAAACCGTATGGAACAAATATGTATACCAGCCGCAAACCAAACGACACGGGTGATGAAGATGATGACGGTGATGGCAAATCGCTTTGATCCGAAGTCACATTTGCGATATCTTTCGCTCGCTGGCTGAATGAGGGGCTGAGGGGAACATCTCGAATAAAAGAATAAACGAGAAATGGAAATGTGTCGCGCTTGAATCAACATGGAAAACGAGTTTTGCTGTTCTTTTCGGAATTCGAAATCGAGTGTGCCGGTGGTGTGTTTGTGTGTGTGTGTGAGCGCCCAAAATCACGACAGAAACGTTAAATTTCAGAGGAAATATTTGCTTGAATTGATGGGCAAATTGATGCCAGTTGTCGCTGTGGTTTGTCTCAGTTTCCTACAATGTAGTGTTCCGAAGTACGGTTCGTTGTCTGGTTTAGTACTAGACGATGAGCTAAGATTTCGTTCCAAGATCGTTGACCGGTTCAGCCGAATCATCATAGCATTTTTTTTTAATTTGAATAAAATAGATTATTGTAATAGGCTACAAAAATGAATCATTCTCTCAGATGGTTTCTGTAGACAGTATGCAAAATGTGGAAAGATCATAAGCACCAACCTAGGATATGGTGACGTTTGTTGGATACACACTTTATTTTGTTTGCCAAACTTCCGCATATAATGTTTACTTAGGCACTTACTGAGGCGGGTCCGAGAGAATCGTATGCTGAATCCGAAGTAACGATTGGTTGGACTACACTAACCTTGCCTGGCCCCAATAAACCCTGCATACAAATTCACGCCGATTGGTTCAACTTCTGTTTCATTTATATGTGAGACCCCCCCCAAGTAACACACAAAACATCTTTTTCGAATGATTTATAATTGTTTGTATTATAAATGTATTATAAACGTATTGCAAAACATGTCAAGTTTGAAGCGGTTTATATTTCTCGTATTCTATATCACTCTGACAAACAGTCGAGCTAAAAATACCTTTTTCACTGCTGCAAGTGATTAATACTTAATTATTGTTCTTAAAAACATGGTTCCATACATTTATAATACATAAACAGGACAAGCTTTTATGGGCAGTTATATATAGTGTTGAAATTACATAACACCAACCATGTTTTGCAAAACGTGTTCTTTTTTCTCATTACGATGAATTTGACGTACAAAATTGTGGTTTCACTGCCAACGGGAAGCATATCATAGATACTCAGAATTTACTTTTCAACAATCTTAGTTGGCTTAGCAAAGAAGCTTCTAACCTATCACGCCAAGGACTAGTGTTCAAATCCCACACTTGGCGGTGTTTAATTTTTTTATTTTTTTGTATTAGGATATTTTTTTTCCATTTTATGTTTTATAAGGCTTTACTTTTGCGCTTTTTGCGTCATATTAAAGTATGAAATAAAGTATTATAAACCTACATTTATAACCTGTTTTTGTCATTGACCAGTACTTTCAACTTGTTTAATACAAGCTGTGTTGCTTGGGCCCCCCCCCCTAAAGAAGAGGTTGGTTCTTGAACTACCATAGAAACATTTATTGGCCCCAAAAACCTCCACATGCCAAATTTGTATCCATTTGTTATCGAGTTAAGCAAAAAATGATGTTTCATTTGTATGGGAGCCCTCAAACCACCATAGAAGAGGGAGCGTCTCAAACCACCATAGAAACATTTCTTGCCTTCAAATACCGCCACCTGCCACCTGCCTGTTTCTGTTTTCATGATTAGTTCTCGAATTACGCAGAAATTTATGTTTTATTTGTTTGAGAGCCCTCCGTTCAGAAAGAAAAGGGGTTTCGAGTCACCTTAGAAAATTTTTTTGCTTTCAAAAATCTCCACACTCAAAATTCCATTCCACTTGCTTGATTAGTTCTAAAGTTATGAAGAAATTTGTGTTTCATTTGTTTGGGAGCCTCCCATATTCAGAAAGTGGAGGGGTCTCAAACCACCATAGAAACATTTCTTGTCTTCAGAAACCTCCATTTGACAAATTTGGTTACATTTGCTTGCTTAGTTCTAGAGTTATGCAGAAGTTAGTGTTTCTTTTGTTCAACCCCCCCCCCCCCCCTTCCACCTTCAGAGAGCAAAAGGATCTCGAACCAACATGCCTTCAAAAATCTCCATTTGTCAAATTTGGTTCCATTTGCTTGATAGGTTCTAGAGTTATACAGAAGTTCGTGCTTCATTTGTATAGGAGCTACCCTTTGAGTTGAGGGAGGGGCCTTTTCCATCATAAGAACTTTTTCCGGCCTCAAAACCCCCTCACACTGGTCGGTTTATAGTTTCGGAGTCTATACGAGACAGACAGACAGACAGACAGACTGCGAAGACTCGTTCAGGGGCTTAACGACCACTGTTGAAGTCGGGTCGAATAAAAGTTTGGTGGTCGGTGTGCTCATTGGGAGCCGTCCCTCGAGTTCCAAAGGAATTGGGGACATACTTTAAGGGCATGGATTTTGGTCACCAAGCGATTAACTGCAAAGGTCCTGACAGATCTGTATCTGTCAATAATTGTAACTAAAGATCTACACATAACTGTAACTTACGGTCTACACATGAGGTTCGATGTAGTTCGCCTCCCCACGGTGCACCTTGGAAACGTTAAGTTCCTCCTCAAAGGATAATGGAGCCTAACGGCTAAATGAACTATTGAGGGTGCGCCAAATGGCACATTGTCGCGTTAATGTCAGTAAGACCCCAATTACGGAAACTGGCGGATTAACGGAATAACGTTACGGTACCACGACTTCGGGCTGGCACCCATGTCGTCTCCCTCAGTACCGTCGTGTGACACTTACGGGAAATGGCGAGGTTTCATGCGGCATAGTCTGTCTCCGTCCCGCTAAAACCTTGGCAGGCCTTCAGTACGTTCCATCTCCACTGACTGGCTATGGTAGCCGGGCGGGAGTAGGCTCAGATGCCCATCCTGATCTACGTGGATCTGGCTCTGACCGAGGTGTCCCCATGAAGGCCCACGTCAACCCTAGCATGGCCTATGCAGCCCCAAGCTTGCATAGATAACCATGGGATCACTATGGCGACTACTTCACGTGGTTATGGATAGCGGCTGAAGGGGGACCCAACAGAATGGAGCCTGCTCCAAATGAAACGACAACGAGGGAAGTGGTGGCGAACCCACTCGCCAAAAAGGGTTTCATGAGATTCCCGCCTGGTAAGAAGACAGGATCCGGCGGTGCATCCGACACGTGCGATAGCGCGACTGCCTCGGAAGCGGGGGTCCCTGGAAAAACGGGAGAGGCCATAGACGGGCCTTGACTCATTCGGGCCATGGAGAGGAAGCATGACGAGCTTTCAAAGGTGTTGGTAGTCGCCGAACAGATGAATGTGATAATCGACTTTACGTCGTCTCGCATCAAACATAGCTTACTGCAGCTTCGTAGGTCCGTTCAGGTGGCATGCCGGGAGAGAGACGAAGGAGAGGCTAAACTTCTAGCAGAACAAAGTGCCAGGAAAATGGCAAGGCTAGTTGCAGCCGAGAAGGCACCAACGCCACCTCAATGGCACGTGAAACCCCTCGGAGCAAGAGCGACTCAAGCGATAAGGCCGGTCCTAGCAACGGACAGGACAACCAGCGAGGTACGAGAGATGACCCCTCCAGAGGCAGGGAAAACCTCTGGACCAAGGTCAGAAAAAAGAGAAATAGACCTCAAAAAGAAAAAGAGCGAAAAAGCTTAAAGCAAAAGCGTAACCGTGGAGAGGCCCTCATCGTCAAGACCGACGAGTCTAAGTACTCCGAGGTACTTAAGGCAATGCGTGGAAATGCTAAACTTGTGGATCTAGGCGTCGACGTGCGGAGTATCCGCCGTAATCGCACCGGCGAAATGATCCTCGAGCTCAAGAAGAACACTAAGCTGAAGGGCCCAGCTTACAAGGTACTGGCTGAACAGGCCCTGGGAGCGGGAGTGGATATACGTGCCTTGGCCACGTTAGTGACTCTCCAGTGTAAGAACCTGGATGAGATCACGGATGTAGGCGAAATCTCCACCGCCGTCAAGGCACAGTGTAACACGACAGCCATACGGCTTCGGAAGGATCCATTTGGAACCCAAGTGGCAACAATTCGTCTGCCGGTTGCAGCCGCAGACGCTATCTTAAAGGTAGAAAAGCTCAAGGGGGGGTGGTCGGTTTTCCCACTGAGCTTGCACCAGCCGCCAAAGGCCTGCTTCAAGTGCCTAGAGAGTGGGCACATGTCGTGGAAATGTAAAGGCCCCGACAGGAGTGATCTTCCTGCTGTTTGGAAAGAATCTTTTTTGATCCCAATTTTTAAAAGTGGAAAAAAATCTGATATTAGAAATTATCGTGGGGTTGCTATATTATCAAGCATCCCGAAACTTTTTGAATCTATCATAAATGATAATATATTTTCGCAGGTGAAGACTTTAATTGCTAATAAACAGCATGGTTTTGTTAAAGGGCGATCAACAGCCACTAATTTGATACAATTTGTTAGTTTTTCTTTGAACGTAATGGACAAAGGAAATTGTGTTGAAGCGCTGTACACCGATTTTAGTAAAGCATTTGACAGAGTTGATATTCCACTGTTGTTTTTTAAATTATCCAAAATGGGATTCAATCC
Source organism: Aedes japonicus (assembly GCA_034211315.2). Lineage (NCBI taxonomy): Eukaryota > Metazoa > Arthropoda > Insecta > Diptera > Culicidae > Aedes > Aedes japonicus. Next base: position 68,798 of record JASCZW010000841.1, on the reverse strand, counting down.
TGGGCTACTGAAATGGATTGAATCTTACTTGACTCAGAGAACGCAAAAAGTAAGATTTGAGGGAAAACTTTCAACAATTGTGAGCGTTACTTCGGGCGTGCCACAAGGGTCTCATCTTGGTCCATTATTATTTATTTTATTTATCAATGATATAGAACACATTTTGAGCTTTCTTCATGTTTCAATATATGCAGACGACATGAAACTTTTCATGGAGATATGTGAGACATCGGACCTTGAATTATTTCAACACGAAATTGACAATTTCTACATATGGTGTAAGAAAAATTTGTTAGATCTTAATGTAAAAAAATGCAATTCCATTTCGTTTACCAGAAAACACGCAATATTGCAAAACTCTATTAAACTCGGCCAGAAAACTGTTGAAAGATGCAGTCAAATTAAAGACTTAGGTGTTATACTCGATTCTAAATTAACTTTTGCCGAACATTATAATAATATCATTTATAAAGCAAGCAACATGCTTGGATGAAGTTTTTTCAGAAGCAGATAATTTATCATCTCCATGCTAAGCGCTAGGAGCGGACAGTAATTTTATTGCTAGAACAAATAGACATGAAGAGAAAGTGTATTGATAGATCCGTAAGAGAACGGCAGGCTTTTGAAATTGAATAGATGTAAGTTTGAAAACAGGCGGAGGGCATTTGAACGGTAGTAGTGCGATCAGGCACATAACCCTTTGTCATACTACCCTATGCAGGATAGGCAAGGGAAATCCCTTGACTGACAAAGGTTATGCAGACCGATCAGTGCTCTTATACTACCTATTGCTTGTTTCTAGTTCTAGCGATTTGTCCGTCTCCTAATACTGCCTAGCACGGGTGAGAAATTATCTCCCGCTGTTGGGTTTATTTTTAGCATGCACCGCCTATTTCACACATTTGCTGCAAAAACTTCATCAAAGATCGTTACTTCCGCGCTGGGGAGAATACAAAAATAACAATCAAAAACATGCTTGGGTTTATCAAAAGGTTTAGCTTGAACTTTAATGATCCATACACCATCAAAACGCTGTACATAACATATGTGAGACCCCTTCTTGAATATTGTAGCATAGTTTGGTCTCCATATCAAGATACACATGCAAGCCGTATAGAATCAGTTCAAACACAATTTTTGTTATTTGCCCTACGAAAGTTAGGTTGGACGACTTTACCTATGCCGTCCTATGAGTCACGATGTATGTTGATTAACTTAGATGGGCTTAAAAAAAGAAGAGAATTTGCAATGATAGCTTTCCTGAATGATGTTATTATGCAGAGAGTAAACACACAAGAGATTTTAGAAAATCTTAACTTCTATGCTCCCTCTCGCTTCCTAAGAAATAGACAATTATTTTACATAAACAGTCAAAGAACAAACTATGCAAAGAATGGGCCTTTAAACAGGATGATGTCGTGTTATAATAAGTATTGCGATTTAGTAGATGTGACAATGAATAAAAAAGAGCTTAGGAAAATTTTCTTTTCACGGTTAGGGTAAATTAAGATATAACGAATTAGACTTTAAGTACTATTTGTAAAACAAAACTGGTCTACAAAAGATTGACGCCAAATAAATAAAGATCTCTGCCAAAGGTACGGAGGAAAATGCCACAAGGCTCGGGACTGCAAGGAGCCCCCCAAATGTATGATGTGCTCTGGGAAACCAGACGACAAGCACGTCATGAGGGGCCCCAAGTGCCCGGCCTACAAGGGAAGACCTAAAGGCAAAAACAGTGGAGGTAACGCAGTTGAACCTAAACCACTGTGAGGCAGCCCAGCAACTGCTATGTCAGGCAGGTCGGGAACGGATATTGCAATAATATCCGACCCATACCGCATCCTTGCCTGTAACGGAAACTGGGTTGCGGATAAGGGTAAGAAGGCGGCAATATGGATGACGAGCAAGTTCCCGGTCCAAGAGGTAGTGTCCACCTCAAACGAGGGCTTCGTGGTCGCAAAAGTGAACAGAGTTTTCATTTGTAGCTGCTACGCGCCACCAAGATGGTCAGTCGACCAGTTCTCGCGAATGGTGGACCATATGACAACAGAGCTAACTGGCTGCAGTCCGCTGGTGGTAGTGGGCGACTTTAACGCCTGGGCGTTAGAATGGGGCAGTTGCCTGACCAACCCAAGGGGCCAGATTCTTCTGGAGGCCCTGGCTAGGCTCAACTTAGACCTGGCCAATGTAGGTACTAGTAGTACCTACCATAGAAATGGAACGGAGTCGATCATCGACGTGACGTTCAGCAGCCCTGGGCTGTTGAACAACTGGAGGGTGGAGGATGGTTACACCTATAGTGACCACCTGGCGGTTCGCTATAGCATCACCCACAGAGCTAGGCAGCGCGCAGAGGGAGGAGCAACCATTCCGTTTGTCCGCAGATGGAGGACGTCATACTTCGATAAGGAAGTATTCATAGAGGTGCTAGAGCGGGAACAGAGATTGAGCGATCACCCAAAATCCTCGTGGGGATCAACTCGTATCAATCCTCACACGAGCGTGTGACGCAACCATGCCAAGAAAAGTTAAACCTAGGGATAAGTAGAAGGCTGCCGGTTTACTGGTGGACAGAGACGATCGCAGACCTTCGGAGATCGGACCTGGAAAGACTGGAGCGCCGCGGTGTGTTAGCCACCGCTAAGGCCGCACTCAAAAAGGAGATAAAGGCCAGCAGACGAGCCTGCTTTGAGAGACTGTGTTCGAAAGCCAACGTGAACCCATGGGGTGATGCCTACCGGGTGGTAATGGCTAGCACTAAGGGCACTACAGCTCCAACGGAGCAGTCACCAGAGATTCTGCAGGTCATCATTGGGGACACTTTCCGAGTCACGACCAGAGTCCCTGGCCTCCCATGATGATGGCTTAATCCGCGGATGCAGGGGACGAAGCGACCGTCACGCTCGATGAAATAACCGCGATAGGTAAATCGCTAAAGCTTAACAAAGCACCAGGACCTGACGGTATACCGAACCTGGCCATTAAGACGGCTATCTCACTGGCGCCCAGAATGTTCAGGGCGGTGATGCAAAGATGCCTGGACGAGGGCGTCTTCCCAGACGCCTGGAAAATCCAGGCTCTAGTACTGCTACCAAAGGCAGGGAAGCCACCAGGGGACCCATCGGCATATAGGCCTATATGCCTATTAGATACAGCGGGTAAAGTGCTTGAAAGGGTTATCCTCAACAGGTTAACCAAGCACACGGAGGGTTTTTCCGTTAGGTCCTTATCCTTGTCGATCTGTCAAGTAATTCCATGATTCCTCCGGGCCTCGGCCACTTTCAAATATCCTAAATTCAATTCCGTTACGAAACAATGTTTCATACTCGATCGATGTTTCATACTACTCGAAACAAATTGTTTACTCTTTCCCTGAATAAAATATAAAAAAGCAAACCAAAAAATCTACACATGAGATCATGATAAAGATTCATGATTTATTTTGTGAACGTCAGATTTCATGAACCATAGCATACGCTGCCGTGAGCAACTAAAGTCTGTCCTCGTTAAAATACGGACACTTTTCTTTCAATGTAGATTTTAAATTATTTCACGGATTCATGAAACTTTTCAGTTATATGACAGCTGAACTCATTACTTTATTTCGTGGTACAACATGTTTGCATCATTGTTACATTTTTTTTTTCCTCTGTTCGGGACATAAACCACTGAGACCAGTAATTTGATCTATTGTAGTATATCCCGTGTCCTTTGTATAGAGCATGTCGATTAACCTCATCATTATTAAGAAATGACGAGGTATTCGGTATTGTTACAGTTGTCATTGTTTGTTTTGTTGGCAATGAATTAAATTTTATTGAAAGTTTGCGCTATTTAAACCCTTTGAGGAGTGAGAGCACTCTTCAAAGGCGCGCCCCTTTATCAGTCAAAATCAGATTCATTACAAAGAAAACAAACTATGACTCCGATACTGACCATGCATCAGAACCCTAGTCATAACCAATTCAAACTATAGAACATCAAATAGACAATGAGAATTCACATAAATGAAGACTAACCATGTTTTACTTATTCTAAGCTCATCCTCGCACAATTGCAAAACGAGTATTGTCACTTTTCATAAGACATAAAATGTAACAAGGACTAAAATATGTTCCTTTGGCTACAAATAACAAATATGTTCCCTAGTTTGAATTAATTCAGACTAGGGCTCGGTTGTAGATCTGATACCCCGTAACGCACCACGAAAAGGTGATCTACCAGCGTTACGGGTCATTGTTACATTTAGCGAAATGGCGTCGAGTCAAGTGGAAGTGCGCAAACGCATTTTTTCGGAACGGCAGCAAAATCCGAATTTATCAGTACGCGATCTTGCCAAGAAATTAAAACTACAGAAAAGTTCCGTGTTTTGTGTTTGCAAATCATTTGACCAGCGCTTGACTGTGTATCGGGAGGTTAGAAGTGGAACAAATCGAAAAGTGTGCTCCCGACAAATGTACAAGAAGGTGATAACGTTTATTGAAAAAAATCCCAATTTTTCTGTGCGGAATGTGGCTTGCAACGTTGGGAAGTCAAAATCATCGAGATTTTCACAAAGTTTTAGTACTGCCTTAGAATATTTAATACGAACCCAAGTCAATCTCTAAGAGAGTATTTCGAAAATAAAATACACATTTCATGGATATTTAGAAACAAAACTGTGCGTGGGAGTTCTCGAGAAATCAGTTTTCCTCATCTCCAATCTTCCCGCTTTGCCGTACCTCCCTCATCATTCAGAAGATTGAAAGTAAAACGCAAAATTGCATAATCTCATTTAAGCCAACATGCATCAAAACCGTTCGCACCCACAGTGCTCGGTAGATATCCAGTCCTCCAACCTAGTGCACCGTCGGTGGGTAAGTGATCAGCGTGTGTGTGTTCGGGAAATTAGCTCAAACACACCAAAACAAGCTCTCCAAGCCCACCGATTCGTTATAGTAACAATAAAAACGGCCCCAGCATGAGAAACCCTGCAGAAAAAAAAAACAAAAAAGGAAAAAAGTTCAATTTATTAGCCTCACCGGTGGCGCTCGATTGTTTTGTTTTCTTTCGCACATTCTCCGGCTCCGCGTTTGTTTTGATGAGCTTGCCACATTGTGGCTCCAATCGTTCATCAGTCATATCTAGGTCTAGCCCTTTAGTGGGCCCAAAAATAACAAGTGGGGTTTTCGCTAAACAGTTCTCAATTGCACATTTTCCCATATTTTTACGAACCAACGCAGTTTATTGACTGTTTTGTCGGTTGTTTCCCAATCCCCGTGTGGATCCATTTACCAACCAGTAATCAACTGAGCTGCACTGCTCTAAACGTGTGTTTTGCATTTTTTTTTTTGCGAAGGTGGGAAAAATGCTGTGAAACAATGTGTGTCTTTTTGCAATTTGAGATAATAAGGGCTGTTGACTAGCCCATAATTCATCGCCACCGTGAGTGCGTGGATCGCCTTCTGGGCGATGATGCTTAGTAATTATGAAGCTAATCGAAATTGCGGGTCAAATTGTAGTGTATCTACCAAAAACAAACAAAACCTGCGCAGTTTTCAACTGCTTGTTCAGAAGGATGATTGGAAAAATAGCAAAGGGGTGAATGACATCATCCGAGTAGAACATTATTATGGACTTAAGATGAAGGTTAGATCATTTAGTAATGGGGCATTTCATTTTGGAGATAGCGTCGCTACAAGTGGTCGAATATGCAAGATTTTCACAGCGTTTGGTTGGTTGTAAACAGTTCTATTAGGTCTATTTTTTGACAGTCTAAACTGACGTTGTTCCAGGATATTCATCATGAAGGAAGAGAAAAGAAACATAATTGTGCACAGTTACCTGCACAATCCACCTGTGTCGATCCTAGAGCTGGCAAAACTGATGGATTATCCGAAAAATACTGAGGCGCGAGTGATTAAAAAGTATAAGAAAACTTCAACAACTGCCCACAAAGTGCAAATCAAGCGTCGGAGTGGAACCGTTGATCGTCAACTACGAGTGAAGGCCATTTGGAAAATCAAGGCTGATTCCACATCTCGGATTATGATTTGGCGAAATAGAGGAATGCCGACCGTTGTACTTGTAATGCACAACCTTCGTTGATTAGAATGTTTTGAGAGTGTAATGCATTAGCGAACGTGACCAGGGTTGCCACATGTACAGATTTATCTAGATTGACAGATATTTTTTCAATTTTAACGTAGGACTCCGTTTTTCTTTTCTATACCAGTTGTCATTTAAAAATATTGAAAAATAAGAGCTTTACGTGAAAGTGAAAGGTTTTTTAACGATTATACCTCTTGTTTGGCTATACAAAATGACTTCATTCATTCACCATTTGATAAGAAAAACTCACCCATTTTTCGCATTGAAATTCGAAAGAAGTTCCATCAGTTTAAGTAGATCAATTTTTCAATTCAAAATAACCTACTTTTGCTGCAACTGGCAACTTTTCTTTGTTGCCGGTGTCTAATTTTTGAATTGTGGCCTGCAATTTGCTTCGTTCTGCATTTTCGTGACTCCCTTCTTTCTTGGCTATGCTACAGAGCTAGTATATACTCGCGGGTGAATGAAAATGGGTTCAGTGTTCGCAATAGCAATGGCCATTTTACACAAAAAAATCGATTTTGCTGAGTCGATTCCCAAAATGGGAAAAAAATCGATTCGAGAACAAATCGACAGCGGAAGTATCGATTCGAGGAAAACCGATTTGTAATTTATATAATTACAATTTATAAATTGTCAAAGCTAATTTTAGGTAATTTGCAACATTTCCAGAGAGCAAATTCCATGTTTGCTTTTGATCTTTTGTTTTATTGTTCTACACAGAAAAAACGTAATTTTAAAAAGCGTATAAAATTTTGTCTCGTTTAAATCTAAGCTAAAAGAGGTGTAAACGACGAAACTGTTTGCAATCGTTCATGCGCCATAAAACAATTTTTGCAATTTTTCATAAAACAGGCTAGTTTCAGGCATTATCTGGCTTAAATTTACATGAAATATCCCATTATTTTCTGTCAAATCTAGAATTCCCTTTATGTGCATTAGATTACGCAGAAAATTCAATGTTTTTTTTTATCTTTGTACAGAAAACAGCTTCGTGTGAATAAATTGCCATCAGAGAGACCATAGGGGCCTGTCCAGCGTCAGGTGTGCCATGCACTCAGATTTTAGCTTATACCTCGTATCACTTTTCGCAACCATAGTATCGTAAATAAAATCGGAACGACAGTGACAGGTAAAAATTACACCGAAAAGGCAGGTAACACTGCGAAAGGTTTGCTGTGCAAAGCGAAAGTGCGGGAGCAAGGTGAAGAAATGTCAAAGTTCAAGGTGTACCTAGTGATAGGTGAGGGCGATTCTTGATATTGATCAATGTCGTTCAGAATAGGTCTCGCAGCTTGTGTTAGCGTGAAGTATTATTTTTAACGAAATAGGTAATCAGTGACTCGATAAGTGATTGCAACATGTTAACATGTTATTAACATGTTGCAATCACTTATCGAGTCACTGATTACCTATTTCGTTAAGAATAATACTTCACGCTAACATAAGATTACCGAAAATAAGGTTTTCATTTAACCGATACTCTGGGTTTTGGTAGCAAGTAAGTCAGTAAAGTGGATTTGCTAATTTTATCGTTGGTAAATTTGGTTTCAAATGCAAGCACTATCGGTAAAAATAACTGTAAAAAAATTAGTTATTTTGAACGTTTGTTCCTGTTATCCAACATTACCGAAATTTCATCATCAAAATATCACAGCATAATCACAAACCATTCCTGGAGCATTTACCTTATTGTTGACGACTGTTCCATTAATGTTACGACATTTAACCTTATAGTTGATAACTATAAACTAACAATATCCTATTAAGTTTTAATAATATTTCAGATGGTATAAGGCCAAAGAACAATATGCTAAATAGGCGGTTAAGTTAGGTTAACACAAAAAAATTACAATTTTCACGAACAAAATTTTAGCTGTGCTCTGTAATCCACACCGTGTGCAGACAATAAAAAAACCTTCCAATGACAATATGGCAAACATTAGCAATTTGTATTAGTGTAGAGGTTGTATGGTAAAAATGAGATTAAACTGTTCGATAACAATAACATAAAATGTTATAATATATCTTACATTCGAAATATAGTTTTGACTATACAGCAAATTGTTTTTCGTTATGAGGGATGTTTACCGATAATTTCATTATGTGTATGGTAGTTTGAAAGTCGATTCTCCCACTTAAAAATCGATTCACTCAAAAATCGAACAGTATAGGATCGATTCAAAATATCGATTAATCGAGCCCAAAAAATCGATCCAGTAAAAACAGATCGAGATCGCCCATTGCTAGTTCGCAAACAGCTTCATGCTGCCAGTTCGAATGAGTCTCTCCTCTCCCGCCACAGACCATCTGGTTGTGGTATGGGAGACAAAGCAATGCCGGATATTTAAGGGATGAATTCTCGGTTTTTTTTTTCATTAGGGCGAATCTAACATTGAGAGATTCTTTCCGGTCTCGTTCTCTTTCATTTATTAGAGCATCGTTATAAAACTTTCAAGGAATCCTATAGTACAGATCGAAACACAACAGTGCTTACTTGCATACAATACAAATAGTAGAATGAAAAAAGTAAAGGTGATTGGAATATGAATGAAAGAGAAAGTAATCAAAGAAAGTCTCTCAATGTTAAATACGCCATAATGACAAAAAACCCTAGAATTATTTTTCAACGCGTTATGTTATCACCGTCGCCGGCGTCGGTGGGGCAGTGGTAAGCGTGACTGCACTTGGCACCACAGTGGGTCTGGGTTCAATCCCAGTCGACGTCGGTGGTTTTTCTGAGGCGAAAAAATCTTGGTCACGTCTTCCTTCGGAAGGGAAGTAAAGCCGTTGGTCCCGGTTCATAGTCATGAGTCGTTAGGGTAGGGTCCAGGTGGTGGAGTCGTCTCCTTGGCGTCGGTGATTGTCACCATGTGAGGAAATAGGCAGACGGACAATAAATAAGTAAAAACAAATATATTATCACCGTCCTTTTCAGGACGATCAATTGACTTTAACAGTATAAAAGTATTTGTTTGAGTAAAATTTTCCTTATTTAACCTGTGCCACTATTGAATAGCATAACCCAGAAAGAAAGACGTCAAGAAAATAAAATCTATCCGATGATATATTCAATATGAAGGAATACTATTCTGCTTCCGATAAATTAGCAAACGAAGTGTTTGTTTACAAAAGTAGATACCCCTTAATCAAATGTTTGTATTGATTCCTGGTCTTCCTTGGATCTTCTTACTTATCAAAAGTTTTCATTTTCTGTGGGTATAAAACAAGAGAGTGATAAGTTTCATTGTCCAGTTTACTACCAAGTTCTAAAAAAATTTCTCAGCAAAGGAAATCAAAGTACGTTGCGGAGTCTCACAAGCGGAAGCGCAAGGCTATTGAGAAACAAAAAAAAAAACATAATAACTGCATAGAGTTGAATTTTAAGAGTTGATAGATTATACAACTTCATATGTACCTAAATACTCAAATTACCTTGTTCAATAACTATCAACCATATGTGTTATGGTATGTATTTATTATATTAATAATACCATTATTACTGTACACCAACACGGTCCTACGAGAATCTTGCGATTATATCCCTGATATACCCAACTTTAATTTTTTCATATAGGTATCTGTATGAAAAGATTGTAGATTTTCGAGATAAACCAAGATTTTGTTTGGATTTTTGAAAATTGCTTGTCCACTTAAAAACTTGAAATTTATAATGTGTGTACATTTCATGATTTAATTATTTACCAATTCTACTTTCATTGTGCTATTTTAGCCCCACTAAGTGAAAGAAAACAATTGACTCGGACATCACAATCAACAGGAAACAAGCGATTTAAAATTGACTCACTATTGTAGAACTCCTTGGTCTCACGCACATCGCAATACATTCTTCCACGTTTCTGTGCAATAATCTTTGTGTTTGTTTTGATTCACTTTATTAATTTGACAGAATATATGAAAGGTTCTTCGATGCGAGCTTAATTTTTAGGGGCGATTCATCAAGCTTGGGCTCGACGTTCTGGTACTTCCTGAGCCGAAAACTATATCCATTTTATTTTTGACTATCCAATCCCTTCTAATACTATAGTGACAACTGACAGTCTGAAGTTCGTTTGTGATTATGCCCCAAAATGATTTCTTCATATTTTTTTAAAAATTATCTTTCATTTTTTTGACATAGAATTTTCCAACGATTCGTTGAAAAGTTTGCAGACATTTCGTGAGATATCCTTTCTAACATATCTATAAGTGATCTTCAGGAATTTCTAAAGGGCGATACGGTCAAAATTTGGTCAATATCAACTTGACGTATTTCTTTCAATTTTGCATTTAAAAAACCTGAACACCCTTCATTTTGAAGGTGTGTGTGTGTAGAATGTTGCTCCTATTTTGATTTTGGAATTCACTCTTCAGTTGTCAAAATGCCGTCCAAGCAAGAAGAGCAGCGTATCAAAATTTTGCTCGCGCATCGCGAAAATCCGAGCTACTCGCACGCAAAGTTGGCAAAATCGCTAAAAGTTGCCAAATCAACCGTTACAAATGTGATTAAAGTGTTTGGGGAACGTTTGTCGACAGCCAGGAAGTCTGGATCGGGGGAAAATCGAAAACCGGAAGCCGCTGAGACGACAAAGAGAGTTGCCGGTAGTTTCAAGCGAAACCCTAACCTATCTCTCCGAGATGCCGCAAATAAGCTGGGTGTATCGTCTACAACCGTGCATCGAGCCAAAAAACGAGCCGGACTATCGACTTACAAGAAGGTAGTGACTCCAAATCGCGATGATAAACAAAATACGACGGCCAAAGCGCGATCCCGGAGGCTGTACACGACGATGCTGACGAAGTTTGACTGCGTGGTAATGGACGACGAAACCTACGTCAAAGCCGACTACAAGCAGCTTCCGGGACAGGAGTTTTATACGGCAAAAGGAAGAGGAAAGGTAGCAGATATTTTCAAGCACACGAAACTGTCAAAGTTCGCAATGAAATATCTGGTTTGGCAAGCCATCTGTACCTGTGGCTTGAAAAGCAGCATTTTCATAGCTTCCGGGACTGTCAACCAAGAAATTTACGTGAAAGAGTGTTTGAATAAACGTCTGCTGCCTTTCCTGAAGAAACACGGTTGTTCCGTACTGTTTTGGCCGGATTTGGCATCTTGCCATTACGGTAAAAAGGCCATGGAGTGGTACGCCGCCAACAACGTGCAGGTGGTTCCCAATGACAATAACCCTCCCAACACGCCAGAGCTCCGCCCAATTGAGAAATACTGGGCTATTGTCAAGCGGAACCTAAAGAAGACCAAAAAAACTGCTAAGGACGAGCAGCAGTTCAAGGCAAACTGGCATTCTGCGGCGAAGAAGGTGGACAAGGTGGCTGTACAAAATCTGATGGCAGGGGTCAAGCGTAAGGCCCGGCAATTCGGATTTGGAAAAGCGGAAGCCTAACTGAATATTCTTCCTGAATTTAATACTAATTGAACTTGAAAAAGAAATTTAATTTGATTTTTTAAATAAACGATTTCACCGATTTACACGCGTTTTCCCTTGACCGAATTTTGACCGTATCACCCTTTAGACATTCATCTGGCATTCTTTCAGGATTTCCTTCTGGCATCTCATCAGCAGTATTTCGAAACATTCTTGAGGTAATTTTTATGGAGGAATCTTTGAACTTTTAATGTTTTGAGATTCTAAAGGAATCTCTGGAGGACACAAAAAAAATATGGTAATATCTGAAGTAATTCTTCTAGCAAATCCTGATTTGTTGCAGAAATCTTAGAAGAATGAATTCCATAATCTGATTCATTTAATTTTGAATTTCAAAAAATCCGCAAGAGATTTTGTAGATTTTTTTTTAAATTTTGTCCAAGGGAAGGTTCATTAATTAAGTCACGCAGTAAGGGAGAAGGGGGTGGGGGTTTGGGAAAAACGATCCATGCAATAAAAAAATTTAAGGTCCATACAAAGCACGTGACAAGGGGGAGGGGGGTTATAAAAAGTAACTTTTTGCGTGACATAATTATTGAAAGTTCCCTAAAATGTCTGGGGGTAATTCCTACAAATTATGCAAGCAACACATTCCAAAAAGTACTACAATAATTTCTTCATGTATTCCACTGGAGAAGTATTTATTGATCTCAATGTTCCTTAAGAGAATTTCTTGCAAAGATTTCTGCAAAAAATACTGTACTTCCATTTTAGTAGTATTTTCATGCATTCACACCGAGGAATTTTTGAAAGTTAAAGTAATGTTTTCGATCATTATTTTTGCCCTTCAAAGCATAGTTATTTTGAACGTGATGTTTTGTTATCTTTAATTTAATCGTGCAGTGCAAAAACAATTTATATATTACGCAATTGTTAAAAAGTTCCAAATCAATGGCACCGCTTACAAACAAAAAGGCTTGTTAGCTTTGGACCAGATGGAGTATCGGTAATAATGGCTTCTGACCGATCCGTTTAGAAACTGCTGAAACGTGACTGTCCCCATTTACTAATTATCAAGTGTACAGGCTACTTGTGCAAGCTATACATACGAAAAGCTGCCATTGTACCATTGTACCGATACAATCCAAAGAATTCCATAGGATAAAAAGTATCTTGGAAATTAATCTTTTAAAAGTTCTGCATCCATCTAACTATCGCTGGAGACAATTGACAAAAGGAATTTGGAACAGTTTTCGAAGCTCTTGTTGTTTTTTTTCGTTCCAATCCAACTGCGACAACAATCAAACCACACAGCGCATTTTATGTCATCCTAATGACATGATGCCCATAATCAAAGAAGCGAACCGTATCTTCCTGTCGAAAGTTCTGGAACTCCCGAACATGTGCAATCAGCTGAAGTCTCACTAATGGTTCTCCTTGCAAATATTTGTGAGGATGATCACCTAAGACACGTGATAGTTTTTGAGTTTCCGATTTTGAAAAACGTCTTAGTAAGAAGTCGGAAATATAAACACCGTGTCCAAAATATTCTCATACACTTTTTTCTTGCATTGGTGTCGTGCAACTACTGAACATGCTTCACGTATGTGTTGGTGTAGTTTTGCACTATGTTTATACAAACGCTTCTGGGTTATGTCCGATTGTTTTCATTCGTTGTTTATCTTTTACCAGTGATAAAGGAGTTCCGTACTGTGGTGATAAAAAAGCTTTTGAAAGGTAAGCGCCAAGGTAAACGAAATGCGGTCAGGTTTTAAGCGTTAATATCTCTGTCGTTTATTCAAATATTTTTACGCGTCATTTACAATAATAAATACCATTTAAAATAATGCACATATGTATTATAATGTAGATATTTCAGAGTAAATTTACTAGCTGAAGAGTACTTTCCCATCACAGACTTCAAATATAAGTAAGGAACATCTCCTATGTACAGTAAAATATATTTAAGGAGAACATCTTAGCATTTTCCTTTAGTCATTCGGCTGGGCATCGTCAAGTCGTCCAACACACTCTACTGCCTAGCAACATGTCTGGCCATGACAAATTTGCAGTAGGGTTGCAGCTCCCACTCGGTAGCATGCACTGTCTGTTCCGAAAGGGCACTACACCTAGTGCGTTGATAACACTGCCCTCGTCTACCTCACTTTGATTCAGTCTCCTGGTGACTGAAGTCTTCGAGTTGACAGGAAACGCCGCCCGCGACAACAAGTAGCCCAGAATCATCCCACGTCACCTGCAGCTGGTCATCCGCAACGACGAGGAGCTGATAAAACTTCTCTGGTGTGACCATTTCACAGGGTGTTGTTCTTTTCAGGCCATCCTGCTGTACAAGAAGACCGAAAAGAAAGCCTAAATTGAATCGTGAACCATGTTCCCCGTCCGACGAATAAACTTATTTGCCCAACTAAAAAGCTTGTTTAATTAAAGTTTCCCTTGTAATTTTCCCGCGAATTTCCATTACCATGCACTGGATCAACATGACATTGCTTTAAACGTCGCGTCCCGGAGTGAATGGCCAAGCACGATGGACAATCAACAAGTCGATTAATTCTTGATTGATTTATTTTTGAGATTTTTGCTTTTATCAACAGGTTTTCCAATTGCCATTATATTTACTGAAGTATTTAAAAATTTTCCAATAAAACATGAATATATTTCACGTTCATATTGTAGCTGGCTTAAGTCTGCGAGCCAAAATCGGTCTACTAGAGTGTTCCGGGAATTAGGGTTTTGAAAACAAATGGCTGAAGCGCCACATGAACAGAGGGCCACTTGTCATTTTGGGTGCTCGGCAACTTAAACCTCAGGGCGAGGTCAGATGAAACACAAATGCATGGAATAAACTAGTAGACGGAAAGATCTCGAATTTCCAGAAGAAACTATACCGAACCGTAAAAAAAAAAATAATCAAGAGATAAGCCTTTTACCGAAACAAAAGCACGGGCTGTCTATTCTCATCACAGGTCAAGGTCTTCCCGAACACCTCGATCTCACATGCTTTAAGACAAGATGGAGGACTGAGATTCCTAAGACAGCCTTATTGACAGTTCTTATGGTGCACTTGAAAATATGGTCCGACATTATCATAAATAATAGGACTATACCTGCTCAAAAAATGACGCATAAAACTTCTTTAGGAATACATTGCTATACGTTAGTTTAATTACTCTAATTGAAGATCACGACAAAACAACAAATTTGTATCCTAGAGGGTTTGAGCTGTTTAGTGGAATACCTGTAACTAGAAATTAGAAGAAGAATTAGTATCTTCCATTTAATTCCAACTACCTTTGCTTATCTTCGACAGATACACGTATTTCGTCTACAATGTGCAGACTTCTTCAGTGTCTCGTACTAATAACTCGACGGAAGATACTAATTCTTCTTCTAATTTCTAGTAACAAATTTGTTTTCCAAATGGAGACGAACTAATTTAAAAAATTCAATCAAATGGATCTTTCAAAAGAAAAGTCAGTGCCAATTATATACCAATTATTCACCAGGGACTTATATTTCCACCTGCGATAGTTTTCCAACTTAGTGCGTTTTGGCCAGCGTAAAGTTCCTACTCTAATTCTTATGCTTTGTATTCTCCGTGCGTGGACTATACAAACAAACCCAAAAGGAGAGGGTTCCTCTCCCATGTATGCATCAAAACAGAGTGCATACAAACTACCGCTAGAAACTATCACAAAGCTATCAGTGGTACATGAGCGAGATCCATCACGTTACTATTGCCTATTCAGGTGGCGGATTCGTCCGTGCCTTGACCTACCCCGCAGTGGGATGTTAGGCAAAGGTGCCCTTTTGCTCAATTTTCAATAGTTCTATTCTATTTCCAACCTAACGTACACTGACGGATTTTTCAACACTTTCTTTTCATATCTTTCATTCTAGCAAACATTATTGTCCACTCTTGGTGCCTCATGGTGATGCATGAACATCTCCTTCTACATCGTAAAGTACATAAAAGAACAACATTCAAGCAGGTTTCTCCGTCCTCTATGGTTTGCATAACCTTAAAAGGCATCCAATTCATAAGAAAAATCATCATAACCTCAAACTCTTTAATTACTTATCTATTACTTGATTGAATGAAAAACCTTGGCGATGCGAAGTGAAATATGAACTGGTACGGATGTAAACAAACAGCTGTCAAACTGATGCTCGCTCCGCACGGTGGGTCTTCTTGTTCAAGATTCAAAAAAAAAAACCTGGAATAAATTCAGTTATGTTTAACGTGTGTGTTCTGAAGAGTGAATAGTTTTCCGTAACGCAAAGGATTTTATTTTTGAATAATCGGCCTTATTTTCAACTCAGTTGGCTAATTACATTTTAAACCTAAATTGTAAAAAATCAATGGCGATGTGATGATGCTCACATGAACAAACATTAGCCGCCATACTTCAATTACAGAATATGGAATGCAAATATTTAATGAAAAAATGAACCAACAATGTTTTTGTTTTTAAGATAATGTTAAACAAAAAGTACTTGTTAGCTATATGCAACTCCAGCATGCATTGTTTCAAACATAATTTGTTATTTTTTGTTTATTACTTTACCATAAATCGAATAATTTCACGTTATTTTCATGGCAGATTTTTTTTTTCATCAATTGCATTGTTGATATTAAGGAAAAATTTCAGAGGGCATGAAATTTTCCCGTTTAATAAGGCTATACATTGGATTTCTAGCTTTCAAATTTTACTCATCACTAAAATAGTTGTTTATGTAGACAGCAATAAGAAAATACAATAGTTTAACTGCGATCCATTATTCATACAACGCAAACTGTGCTCCATTATTCAGAAAGTAAATTTTTCTTCTTCAAGTGTTCTTCAAAAACCAACAAATTAATCTGTATATTCTGCATGTATTCTTACACCTGCCTTAAAATCTTCTTGATAACGATGAATAAAACCTAACGAACAAAATAACGATGAATAAAACCTAACAGTTGTAGAAATAGTTTTGACAACATCTTGTAAGGTGGGACAAATTGACTTTACAAGAGTTTTGAAACGGTTATAAGACGGTTTCTGAAACAGTTCAGTTTTAGGCCTTGTCTTAATGGACAGAACTATAAACTTTCTTAAAAAAAGATTATAAATCATGTTCTGTTACTTTGAAATGAATGAAAGGCTGAATTAAGCAAATTATATTTTTCTACGCAATTTTAATGTTGACACCTTTAACTTGGAGCGTATGCTCTCGGTAAAGGGTAATTGTTATAATTTCAAATATTCAAATTTACTAAATGTTTTTTTTTAATAAAGAGCTTATTTCTACTGAGGGAATCGTACGAAAGCAGATGCTTTCTTCAGCAAACACACAACAGAGATCAATGACAATAGTATTTACCTTTTAAACCCTAGATGACTAATCCTTATCTAAGTATGTATCCATTGTTTATAAAAAGGAAAATAAACTTATTTGTAAAGCCTTTATGCTATTTTTACCCTATGGCCATTCCAGTTATAATAAATGTTGCATTATATTCTTCGAACGACCCCTCGTACCGCTTCAACCAACCGGCCTCTCGCAAATCTCGCTCGCGTGGTGAGTTTTCAACAAGCACCCTCGCGATTGTGGTGAATTTCTGGCCAAACTCCGTCTCTTGAAACCACTCTTCTCCATGTCTTCGGCAAACGATCGCCAACCGCAACAGCCATTTTTCCATGCTAGACTCGCGTTTCTCTCGTCGTACCTCTCTTTCTCGGTATCTCCGCTCACCGACTTGAAGTTTCAACTCCTTATTTATCCCATCCAACCTTTCAATGAATGCGTTTTTACTTTCGATGAAACTATTACTATGGTTACCTGTCTGTTGCCTCGCCACACCTACCCTATATTGGTTTCCCTCGCACTGTCTCTGTTCCATCGTCGTCTAATGGATTCGCTGGTTGGCGAGCGAGCGCAACAACTTTCGCTCTCGCTCGGAATGTTAGCTCGGTCGGTGCAAGGCAGCTCTTCTCAATAAACCGGAGATGGCGGTGATGCAATAATTTGGTATGAAAAGCAGTACGGGAGTCGTGTATGGGGGACTGGAGCTTTTTGGTGTGATTGGTGGAGCTTTTCGGAGTTGAGTTGTTGCATGTTGCATTGCAAGCGATGCATATTGCGACGGGTGCTGGTAATGGAGCATGATGTCAGCGCGAATGAGGAACCGAGAGAGACTTTATGTTCCTCCATGCTTTCGGGCTTGCACATGAGTGGAGAGAGTTGAAAACTTTTCATTGTTAAGCTTCACCCATTTCAATTTCCTTTGGTAGTAAAGCATTTAATTTTCTTTCGATGTGGATGTTTCTTAATATGATTAAGAAGAGTATTGAGCATTTTTTGCTGCACATTATCATTTTTTGTGCCCGATAGACACAATTTACAGGATGACAAACAGAATTTTTTACATGCTAAGACGTAAAACTAAGGTTATCAAACATAATATTAACTCTTCAGATGCTTTTATAATTAATGTAAATTTATATCTTTATTGATACCATAATTTTATCTCTAGTATCTTAGTCTACACAGAAAAAAAAATATGAAAATTACTTATGATGTAATCTAAACAATCACTCAGAGCTCCTCAACATAAATAATCGTTGAGCATATTTTTCTATTCAAAATACAGTAAATATCTAGTTCATGTAAAATTGAATCACATTTAAAAAAAATATTTTAGCCTGAATTCATATTTGCAATCGATAACATATAACTATACGACACGCTCTTATATTTCCAAGACAAACGCTAGAAATTTACATGAGCTCAACACAATTCAGCATCACTCCGCAGCTTGTCATTTTAAAATAAAAAAAATAAAAGTAGCCGTCATATTGTGTACGTTTAGGTTCGGTAGTGAAAAGCTGAATAGTTTTAAGTACGGTTTGAGAATGTTCGAAAAAATTAGGTGTTACTGTGTAAATCGAAGCGGAAGGGTGTTGGTTCTCATGAACTATGTCCGAATTCACCAAAACCATGGCTGCAGCATGTTTACAAGTGCCTGGTTGAAAATGTGAACTCTGAAAATGAGTCATTTGACTCCTCTTTTTTCTTTGTCGATGTGTGAAAAAAAAACTATTTGACACAGATGGAATCTTCTTGTAAAAAACTTCACAAGACCAATAAATGTATTGCTATCAATAACTTGTTCATTTTATTTTCTAAGCAAAAAACAAAAAAACATATATTCTGCTTTATAGAATCCTAATAAATTTGACAGGTAGATTAAAGCATAATTTAAATTTACAGCGCTTATTTGTAAAGTACGAGTAAATTTACAGCTAATATTTTTCTGTGCTGTAAATTTAAGATCAGGCTTAAATATCTATTGGATATGACGTAGGTAAATTTGTTACATCTAAGTCGTCATAAATTTACATGTTTTGTAGTTACTGTGTAGTACTTCTTAGTTATTCACAAGTATCCCAAATAACAAATTTCGTTACTCTAAAGACATTTTCAGTATGATTCTTTGGTATTTTTCTCAGGAATTTTAACTTTTATGAAGCGCTCAATAATATCAATTTTAGTTATTCAGACCAACATAAGTTTTCCATGTGTTATTTTTTTCCTACTACGGTTCTATTTGCACGAATGTTTCTTTTTCTGAAAATACCCATTTTGCTTGATACCTCTGTGAAACCGACAAGGATGAAAATAAGACTAAATGCTTTTTATGACGCCAAAGCAGAAGCTTACGATTAGGTAATTCTGCTTCTATTGAAACACAAAATTCAGTCTTCTGTCTTTTTGTCACCACTTCATGAAGATCTCAAGTTCAGAACTATGACGCATAATTAATAAAATGATTTAATAGAAGGTTATAAACCCCGGTTATCAGAGTAATATAATGCATGATTAAATGTTGCTAATTAGTTGCTCCGACTTCATCAGAATTGACATAAAATTGAGTCCTATTTTTTTCTTTTATATAAGACCGTGCGTAGCGTAGTTGCTACTCCGTTACCGATCAGAACAAGTGTAATTGCACAGAGAACCACATAGATGGAGCTTGGGAGTGGCTTTGTATCTTCAATGTACAAGTTCACTACAGGCATACCTCGATATAAAGCAACTTTATTTTTCGACTTCTAACGTACATTTCTCTACAAATGAGTGTTTATTTATAAAAATAATTTCAACCAATAGATTGGAAATTGTCTTATTTATCCAATGAGTGCTTACTACTTTTCTTGAATGGGCTGTAGTTGGCGAAAAATCGATGAAAGAAGTCAGAAAATAAAGTTGCTTTATATCGAGGTATACCTGTAATTCTATTTACAGATCAGTACCGGCGCCGGCCACGTCCTCACGGTCTTTGGGGAGGGGGAAGGATGATTAGTTTGACAATCGTTGGTTAGAGACCGTGTTTACCTCTGCGTCTCCACAATTGTCAAGGGAAGGATAGAGTTGAGTTAGTGAGGCAGGTTATTTTTAGATCATGGATTCACTGTGGTAAGTGATGCGAGCAATGAAAGCGCAGTAGACTGCTTTTTATTTTAAATCTAGTGGTGATAGAAAGAGGCAAGTGACAAATGACAAGGAAGGGGACGGGCCAGGGATTGAACTCGCGACCATCTACTCAGTAAGCAGAACGGATAACCACTGAGCTACCCAGCCACGTCTTGACATAAAATTTAGTCCTATTTAACATTAAGTCTCTAAATATTTACGCGATGTAAGGATTATGTCACGTGTAAGATTAATAATTTTTAAGAGTGTTGTTTCGGTTATTAACGTTTACGCTAATTCTTCGAGCGAGTAGGTTAGACTTTCAAGATGCCTGAAGAAAATTAGGATGTGCTGTTCCTATTGCTTTGACGAAATAAGAACAACGATTAGAAACATGAAAAATGGAACTACGATTTCTTCTGCTTCCTGGGTTACCATAGGACACATTACTTGGACTACGTAGCTCAAAAGTCGTTACACCACAGGTACTTTGCTTTACAGGGCAGAGGGTTTGAATAAGCGAGTATATAGTTGCGTTTTTTTCTACCTGAGCTGTTGCACTACCAACGAGTTGAGGATCAACTTCATAGGGTACTCTTTGTTTATTTTCACGCCCGTGTCTATGAACAACAGGAGTAATTGGCCTTTTGACGATATCGCACCACAGAAGCACTTTGGTTTCGTTTAAACCCTCAGTTTCAGCTAGTATTTCACGAAGATTTGTTCGTTGTCATTGTCATTGTTTGTTCAGAGACACTTCCAAAGTAATCAATTTCTCTTCCGCAAAAAGTATGGCATGACCAGCGTGTCTTAAAAAAGCGCCCGCGATCTGGCAACTCTGTCGGTAATATTCATGCGTGTCCTTCCGTGAATCCTCTGGTTTATTGAAAGCTCCATATCCAAGGTCCCGGTTCAATATATTATGCATGGGTGTGTAGCTAATTTTCATTTAATACGCCATTTTTTCTCGTCAACCGAGCAGGATTCCTTCGAATTCGCTTCTTCCCTGCTTTGACCACTGAGGCAGTGCGTATATTGCGTTACTTACGTTACGTTACTTACTGCTATCGCCGAAAACGAACGAAAATCGTGGAACCACAGAACTCTACACTTAATCACTTAACAACATTTCTTGCATTTACGGATCAACCGAATGAAAATCATATATAATAGATACGATTGTTTGAAGTATTTTCCATTTACATAAATGTATACACTCTTATACCATTGTTCGAGGTTGAACATAGACAACCCATGGAGTCAGCACGATAGGCGCATTATCGATGAAATATAAAAGACTCCTCATTATTTGGAGGCAAATATGAGTCATCTTCCTTCACAACATCCATGTGGAATCTTAAGACGCTCAACTTCTAATGCTACTTGGATACACACAGATACAAAACACAAAACAAGACAATACGAAAACAAAAAAATCAAGTTACAAGGTATTCAGGAGATAAAGAGGAAAATAAAACACTTATGTTATTGAACAGCTGCTACCGGTCGACGACTGTGTGTGGTCACCTATGCCGGTGAGCTGTGTAGCAGAACAGTGATTATACGATGACCAGTGGTAGTTGGCAGATGATCAGATGAACGCTAACACTTGATGCACTGCTGGTAAGCGTGACCAAGCAGAAGTGCGGTGCAAAATGGCTTATGCTTACCAATTCCAATTAACAACTCATCGTTTTCGCGCTGCTAAGCTTTTTCTTCTTCCATAAAATAAAAACTGGATCCACAACAACGGTGGAGAGAATTCCAAGGAATCGAACTGCGAAAAACTTCCAAAACTTAGAAGCGCAATAGAAATGAACTTTACCGTTTCCTTGTGCACTGGGCAATGTGATATTTATCGTTAAGATAAGTAGGTATTTAATAATAATTTATCTTTTTTATGTAAAATAAAACAAGAGCTGATCTGATTACATCTAAAGGGCGATACGGTCAAAATTTGGTCAATATCAACTTGACGTATTTCTTTCAATTTTGCATTTAAAAAACCTGAACACCCCTCATTTTGAAGGTGTCTGTGTGTAGAATGTTGCTCTTATTTTGATTTTGGAATTCACTCTTCAGTTGTCAAAATGCCGTCCAAGCAAGAAGAGCAGCGTATCAAAATTTAGCTCGCGCTTCGCGAAAATCCGAGCTACTCGCACGCAAAGTTGGCAAAATCGCTAAAAGTTGCCAAATCAACCGTTACAAATGTAATTAAAGTGTTTGGGGAACGTTTGTCGACAGCCAGGAAGTCTGGATCGGGGGGAAATCGAAAACCGGAAGCCGCTGAGACGACAAAGAGAGTTGCCGGTAGTTTCGAGCGAAACCCTAACCTATCTCTCCGAGATGCCGCAAATAAGCTGGGTGTATCGTCTACAACCGTGCATCGAGCCAAAAAACGAGCCGGACTATCGACTTACAAGAAGGTAGTGACTCCAAATCGCGATGATAAACAAAATACGACGGCCAGAGCGCTATCCCGGAGGCTGTACACGACGATGCTGACGAAGTTTGACTGCGTGGTAATGGACGACGAAACCTACGTCAAAGCCGACTACAAGCAGCTTCCGGGACAGGAGTTTTATACGGCAAAAGGAAGGGGAAAGGTAGCAGATATTTTCAAGCACACGAAACTGTCAAAGTTCGCAAAGAAATATCTGGTTTGGCAAGCCACCTGTACCTGTGGCTTGAAAAGCAGCATTTTCATAGCTTCCGGGACTGTCATCCAAGAAATTTACGTGAAAGAGTGTTTGAATAAACGTCTGCTGCCTTTCCTGAAGAAACACGGTTGTTCCGTACTGTTTTGGCCGGGTTTGGCATCTAGCCATTGCGGTAAAAAGGCCATGGAGTGGTACGCCGCCAACAACGTGCAGGTGGTTCCCAAGGACAAGAACCCTCCCAACACGCCAGAGCTCCGCCCAATTGAGAAATACTGGGCTATTGTCAAGCGGAACCTAAAGAAGACCAAAAAACTGCTAAGGACGAGCAGCAGTTCAAGGCAAACTGGCTTTCTGCGGCGAAGAAGGTGGACAAGGTGGCTGTACAAAATCTGATGGCAGGGGTCAAGCGTAAGGCCCGGCAATTCGGATTTGGAAAAGCGGAAGCCTAACTGAATATTCTTCCTGAATTTTATACTAATTGAACTTGAAAAAGAAATTTAATTGGATTTTTTAAATAAACGATTTCACCGATTTACACGCGTTTTCCCTTGACCAAATTTTGACCGTATCACCCTTTAGATATTAACTCCTGAAAAATAATTCATCCCAATAAATCTGAATTTTTATTGTGATGAATGATGTATAATGTATCCTATGTACTATCACCTATTGTAGCACGAAAACAATGAGCTCTCCTCGCTGTTAGACTTGATCAAGCCTTAATAACCAATTATTATCCTCATCATGCAATTATATGAAGAGCCAAAAAGAGGTTGGGCGTATTGATACGCAACATCACTTATACGTTTCCACAGGGACATGAAGAATCTCCTTCCAACAACAAGATTAAACAAGTGGTCAAAAGAGCAAGCCATATAACATGAGGATGCCTCAATGTGCGGAGAAAAGAGCCCGCCCTCTGTTCACAAGCTGTTAGCAATGGGGAGTTGGCATTCCCAATCTCCCCATCCAGAGTGCTTCAATCGGGTGCCCTGATAGTCCCTCACATTTCCATGAAATATTTATATAAGAGTGTAAATATTTATGTAAATGAAAAATACTACAAGCATTCGGTTGATCCTGAAATGCAAGATATATTATAAATTGTTAATGTGTAGAGATCTGTTGGTCGACGCTTATGCAAGTATTCGTTCGTTTTCAGCGATAGCAGCATTTCACCAAAAACGTGATTTGAGGTATCCTGAAACATATTAATTTACTGTTGCCATTGCCACTATTTGCTGCTTGATGTAGATTTTATAACAGCAATCCACTTTTATTTTTGCTGACCCAATAGTTATTGCTTCTGAATTAGGAATTGCTCCTGAAACAGGGAAGATTCGATGAAAAGGCAATTAAAGACAAATAGCCATAACAAATAATAAGTAATGTTTAAATAATCTATGAAGCAAAATCAATAAACCTATATCATCAAATATAATGATATTGTGAGTTATGACACAGTTATGATAAAAATTGAACTGTAAAACCAGACACAAGTCAGATGGCCCACAGCGTTGCACGAATCAGATCAGCTCAGATTTATTAAAATGTTCATTCGCAAACCGAAATTGAAAAATACTTTCAGTAATAACTGCAAAAGCCTCCCACAGATTCCGTTGCAGCTTCTTGTATTCAAGGAACTAGATACTTCTTTATCATAAAAGGAGAAGAAAGGATCAAAAAAATAATTAGACTTATATGCATATAACCTTTTAGATAAAAATTATAAAATTATTTAATATATAAATCACGCAAACACAAGTAATGATAAAAATGGTAATGATGATGATAAACACTGATGGTAATGGTAACGAATAAACAATGTCATATAAGATAATATATATAGTGAAGGGACATTAGAAAATGAATTGAAAATTACATGTATGCCGACTGCTGTTTTGTTGCAATTGCAGATAAACTTGGGCATCCATTATGAACCAGAAAACTTAAACAATGTAAGTTTTTTACAATGATGACCTGGAATACCTGAAAGATATGAGAATGGAAAATTATGATATGATTTACAGGTCGCACCCCTCACTTCGCTATTGTCAAAATGACAACATTGCCCAGGCTACGCCAACCAGCGTCTCCATGTTTCAGCAGGCAGTCTATTGTGATCGTACGACTCGAGGAGGCGTGAGGTAGGAACTTGTGACGACCAGAGGTCGGTCGAACCCTTCTTCGAAGTTGTCAACTCATCATTTGAAGCCCAAATAAATAAATAAATCTATATGTATATAAACACCATGTCCAATATATTCTCATACGAAATACAACTTTATTTATTTCAAATCGATAATCCAAATTTTATTGATAACTTTACCCATTATATTGCAATATAATACTGATCAACTACAGCATATGTTTTGGAATAACACCGCCTTTAACCTTCTTGACCAGCTCCAGAAACCAAAACCGTCACAGGCGGCACGCACGAGTTCCATCGGCATTTCGTCCCAAATTCGTTTGATTACGGTTTTGATTTGGTTCATATTAGACGCCCTGTGGTCATTCACCTCCGCCAACATGTATGACCATACGAAATAATCCAAGGGATCTGGTGAACTGGGAGGCAATTCATTCTTGTCCAAAAAGTCGGTCAAATTTTCTCGGCTCCAGCCCTGAACGAGATTTGTAGTATGCGATGGCGCTTCGTCCGGCTGAAACACATAGTGATCATCTCCAAACATCTCTTGTAAATTTGGCTTGACAACTTTCTCCAAAACTTCCGTGTTATAATAAATTGAATTCACGTTAACGCCTTTTTTGATGAAAACCAGTGGTAATTTGCCTCGCTTGCAAATTCTTCCCTAAACCATCACCGACGCAGCACTTTGGATCCGTGGAATATTCCTATCGTTCTCTGGAACAGTTCGTAAGAGAGAGCCCACAATCTGTCGTTCTGGACATGGTGGGATTGTGGCAAGAGATAATTTCTCTTCTGCGTGCCGCGACAAAAGCAGACTTGCTCTTTCGAGTCGTTTCTGCTTGGAAGGTTCCGAAACTCTGTGAACCTTACGTTTCTTGAAATCCTGGAGTCTTTTTGCAGTATATTGTGCATTGAAGATCTCGAAATATTCAGATCTGCGACTATTTTACGTACAGAGCGCTGTGATTTTCGTCTAATCCGTTCCCTGACCACTTTAAAAACTCATACAGTCCGCACCGTACGAGAACGACCGGATCTCTTCCGGTCATCCAATGAGCAGGTGTCACGGTACCTTTGGATGGTTCGGTAAACAAATTCCCGCTTTACTGCAAGGTTTTTCAAATTTCTGAAAATAGCGGTCGGGCGCTCACCTTTCAAAAACTTTTTTATCACCACAGCACGAAACTCCTTCATCGCTGGTAAATGATGAACACCGAATGAAAACAATCGGACATAACCTAAAAGCGTTTGTATAAACATAGTGCAAAACTACACCAACACATACGTGAAGCATGTTGAGTAGTTGCACGACACCAATGCAAGGAAAAAGTGTATGAGTATATATTGGAAACGGTGTATATATGAAGGAATTTCCGTCTGTCTGTCTGTCTGAACCTTATAGACTCGAAGATTACAGAGCCCATCAGCTTGAGAATTTGTATGCAGGGTTTTTTTGGGCCGGGGAAGGTTCTGATGATAGAAACCCCTCCCCTCTCTGCAAAAGAAGGCTCCTATACAAATGGAACACAAATTTCTGCATAACTCGAGAACTAAACGAGCAAATGGAATAAAATTTCGCATTTGGATGTTTTTGAAGGAAAGAAATGTTTTTATGGTGGTTTTGGGGCCGGAAAAGGATTTTATGATAGTTCGAGATCCCTCTCCTCTCTATAAGAGGGAGTTCCCATACGAATGAATTGCAAATTTTAGAGCAAACCGCGAATTAATTAAACAAATGGAACCACACTTGGCATGTGGGATTTTTTGGAGGCAAGAATTGTTTCTATGGTGGTTCGAGACCCCTCTTCTATCAGGAATCGATGGCTCTCATTCAAATGAAACTGAATTTTTCTTGCATAACTTACCAAGCAAATAGAACTAAATTTGGTATGTGGAGGCTTTCAAGGCAAGAAATGTTTCTACGGAGGTTTGAAACCCTTCCCTTCTTTGGAAGAGGGAGCTCTCATACAAATGAAGCACAAATTTAAACCAAACATGAACATTATCCCTACTGTTATGAAAATGTGTATGCAGAGATTTTGGCGCTGGGCAAGATTCTCATGATTCCTGTCTGAAAGTGGAGTTCCCATACGTATAAAACACAAATTTCTGCATAATTCGAGAACCAAATGTGACATGTGGGTTTTTGGAGGCCGAATTTTTTCTTAGGTGACTCGAGACCCCTCCCCTCTGGAGAAGAAACAGCAGTTTGAACCAAACATGACAATTATCCATGCAACTCATACGCGAAATATGGATTTCTCGGGTAAGCAGCATGTTTTGATAGAAGTTTGAACCCCTTCTTAGTCATGAATGGGGGATACTTGATTTACTCTCAGTGCTACATTATGCACAAGAAGTTATTCTAAGATTATTCTAGAGAAAATTACCTTCAAACTGACCGGGTACGGCTTCGTTTGAAGATAATTGTTTTCTCTATGAAATGCTTCTAGAAAGAAAGAAATCCAGTACAAACTAGGTTAAATTTAAAACGTTTTTTGTTTCAATTACACACATTAGCAAACGAAAATATTTTAACCAAATCCATTCCGAAAAAAATGTAATAAACGCGCCAGTTCTATTAAATTTTTTTTTATTCAAGGCTCACATCGGGTACAGCTAGTAAATAAAAAGATAAATAAATGGATCTAGAGCATTGTCCATGTCTTATCAGCATCTTGTGCATGGCACATTTAGTAGTTGGGTGCAACTCACCAGACTTTAGGGCTCAAATCCCCAGGAAAAGACCATTCTACAATGGGGGGGCTTTCCGATTTTGGGTGTCACTGAATAAATCACATGCTGCGTTTGCTTTGCGAACATACAGGCGTCATTTACTATACTGGCAAATGCGCTTCGCCGAAGAATACGGATCAGGACACAAAAGGAGACGATAAAAATGTGGCTCAGCGGACAAAACGATTATGCATGAGTCGGAGCCCACTAGTTTCATTTGGTGTACAAAAACTGATCCATTCACATTCTGTGTATGTTGCTGATTCTGAATACGATGGGTCACCGGCTGTTACAGTTGGCGAATATAACTCATGAGAAAAACAGTTTAGTGCAGATTATTGGAAATGTATGCTGTAAAATAACTTAATTTCTTCACAGCACAGCAGTAAATGTTTTTTTTAATCAGTTCGTTTATTTGTTAGGCTCAGGCATGTGTAAAACTTTGCGGAGTCGATATTCAATATTGTTATTAACAATGTTTTATTATTGATTTTAGTAAAAGTGTGGTGGCAATTACTCGAGGATAGCTCGAAGTAAATGGGTCACATCATCGTTTGGAAGGGGCTAGGCAGGTAACTTATTTACAGCAGTAAATGGTTATATGAGACCTTAAAAGATTTGTTTTGTTTGGGTTACGTGGATTCAAGGCGGGCGCTCAAAAATTAAAATTGATTAACTAAACGTTCGGCTTTCACAGCACTCCTGTCGACGAAGTCCAGTGATTCAGGTGCTATAGTTGGTTGGCAAGCTGAGCTGTTACAAGATTGGGACGGACCGCAGTAGTAGCTCAGACTTAATCGACCGACGACGGAAAGAGCGTCCGTTTTTGCACCGATAGGGAAATAAAGGCACACGATCAAAGGGCGATCCTGTTTTTCGTAATTATTGCCCATCTGACGATATTTCGCTGTATAGTAATTTGGTAATATGAATTATACTCTTTAATATTAAAATTTAGATTATATAATAATGTTACATAGAACCGAAAAATTGTTTGCCATTCGGTCAATCCAGCAACACCTGCATTAATTCTATGAAAGGATTCCATCTGGTAGTATTCGGTACCGGGGGATACTTTTGTTAGTTTAGCTTTAATCCATCATTGAATTCAGTTCTGCTGTACACACTTTGTTTTTTATACTGAGGTCGGTAAATTTGTACTTGTATTTGTAGCTGAAAAAGTCAGTTAACTTTTAGCACATGAAAAGCAAGGAAGATTATAAAAATGTTATATATTTTTAATAATAGATAATGTTAGAATGAAGTATTCAGTGTAAATTTTAGAAGAATTTATGTTTTCTTTAATTGTTAAGAATTATTTTTAAGTTTACCGAACTTATGAGCTGTTTGAAATTTTATCGAACAGATTTTGTGTATAAGAATTTACGATTCTCACAATTTCCGTAGTAGTCGTAAAAGCATCGCGTGTTCAATTTTTGTGGGATATTCAAATTGAAGTCCTCAATTCGAAAGAAAACTTGATTCAAAGTGCGGTGAAATGCGAGGAGCATGCAGAGCACTGTATGTACACTGATAGGCAGAATAAAGTGCCCACTAGGGTGATGCAAAATTCGAAATATTTGCTCCCCTAAGCCAATTTGGGTCCTGATAGTCACCAAAAAATTTTAACACGTTTGGTTTTAATTTGGCTTTGCACACGCTATTCAAAGTTTGTATGGGAATTAGTATGAAGAATCTCAAACTTACATTTCCAGATCCCTAACATCTTGATATTATGTCCTTAAACCAAATCTTATATACATTCATATAGTGTAAGTTGTCTACTATCAAAATGCCGAAGATAACTGACATGTAAATTTTATACAAAAATAGTTATTCAATAAAACATAAAATACACAGTTTAGGTATAATGTTTTATTCTTATTTTTGTTTTCTTATTATTTATATGTTTTTTATATTTTATATTCATATATTTTATGTATTTTGTTTTATTTATATTATTATATATATTTTATATATTTTATATTTATATATTTTATATACATTACATATTTTCACTTCTTATTATTATATTTGATGAATAACTATTTTTGTATAAAATTTACATGTCAGGTATCTTCGGCATTTTGATAGTAGACAACTTACACCCACCTCTTCGTTTTTTCAATTTCTCTCATTTACTTAGTTCAAATTAAAGTAAACACAGTGTAGTTTTTTTTTCATATTTTATTTTTTATATTCTTTTTAAGTTTCACTTATGGAATACTGAAAAAAAGAAGTTTTACTTAAAGAAAAAAAAAATCAATTTTTGTTGAAAAAAAAACAGTGACAAAATAAAGTGCCCACTTCAAAAATCGATATGTTTGACATGTTTCGAAGCAAACGGCTCAACCTGGTGATCGCATTTGATTCAATTGAAAAAAAATGGAGAACGCAGTGCTTTCGAAAGAAGTTCCCTTGTGTATCCGAAAATTGGTCGTTCGTGATGTGCAAAACGGTGAATTGCAGCGGGCTGTCGCTAAGAAGTACAGTATCAGTAAGGCAGCGGTTGGCAAAATTCTTCTGAAGCTTAAAACGTTTGGATCAGTGGTGGATCGCCCTGGCAGAGGCAGGAAGCGAAAAACGGATGCGAGAACGGATACCAAGATCATGCGCGAAGTCAAGAAGAACCTGAAAGTAACTGTCCGCGAGATCCAGGAAACCCGATGAAGCATGGAGGAGGAAATGTGATGGTCTGGGGGTGTTTTTCGTGGGGTGGAGTGGGAAACATTGTGAAAATCGACGGGATAATGACGGCAGATTCTTACATCAACATCCTGCGAGAAAATCTGGAGGTTTCGCTGATTCAGACGGGCCTTGAAGAGAAGTTCGTATTCCAGCAGGTCAACGACCCGAAGCATACTGTCAAGAAGACCAAGTCTTTCTTCCGGTCTTGTCGGATCAAACCGCTGGAATGGCCTCCACAAAGTCCGGACCTCAATCCCATCGAGAATTTGTGGGCGATTCTCGATGCCAGGGTTGACAAAACTGATGTTACCAATAAAAATAACTAATTTGAAGCCCTGGAGCACTGCCGTTACATTTCTTCCTTATTCCCCGAACGATGGCCCCAAAAATGGTCAAAATATGCTACAGAAATAAGTATAGTAAAATGGATACAAGCGAGCATGCATAGTATATGTATGATACAAAAATACATCCAGTTAGATTTATCAGTTTTGATCATTGTAGAATAGTCATATGATCACATCACAACAACTTTAGGAAATGCTGAAAAACCTCCCTTCTCCTTGACAGGTATTTTATTATTTTGAATTGCTTGCCACACTTTTCATAATCCCATGTTCGCTAAAAACGTAACATAATTGGCTCCAATCCTACAGTAAATTCCAAAATCCCTCTAAAAAAACTAAAATATTTGACCAGAAATTAATCTCAATATGCCGCATCGGTCGTAAATTGTGCCTCGTTCTTTGCTTGCTCCGTTGTGTGCTCCGTTCCTCTCTCAGAAGAACAAAGGCACGGGCGATTCAAAGCTGTGTGTAATCACTGAAGCCGGTGCCCAGCGATCATCATCGATCAGTGTGTACAAGCGACAAGTATGGGTCATCGCTTCGAGTATTCAGACAGTGCAACAGCCACCGAATATTCATATTCGGTTACAGTTACTGAATCTGAACGAATTTGCGATGCTATGTTCACGAACGGGTGGCAGTCTGACACACTATTGTTCAGTAGTATCATGAATGATTTCCAAGCCCTGCCGACAGAGTTCAACAAAACTCAATTGAGTTCATTTAAGGTTAACTTGTAATTACATCCTCAAAGTCTCCTGGTTCTTCTTCTGTCTCCTTAAACATAACACAGAGACCAGGTGCGCGTGCTGAAACGTGATGTCTGAAATGTTGAAAGGCCATATATTACGGGTGTCACTTCTCGGTGAGAAAACATGCAAATCAAATAAGAATCACTATCGTATTACCGACGTATTTCGTGTATGAAGGGTGAAGTGAGAACCATAATATGTAACAAATTTTTGAGATTCATCGTATGATTTACATACAAATTGCATAATTAACTTACCTTCCAGCTTTTTCCTTGTATCCGCATTATTAATTTCAACTCCTCCATATTTCCAGTGATCTATAATTGAATAATAAAAATATATATTTCATTGGAATAAGGTAAATATTTCAATTCTTGAGAAATTTGCGAAGACGGTTCTGCGTCTGTAAACAAACTTTCCAATCGTCAATTTTTCACGAATTGCAGCTCAGTTCCTCTATCGAATTTTGCTGTTAGTGTCCTGAATTGAACTATAGATAGCAACTATTTGCTAGCAATCGACTATGGGAATGTTTATTTAGAAGCACAGAACCGCCTTTACAAATTTCTCCGGAATTTTCATGATCCGCTTATAGTAAATATTTCTACTCACCCTTCGGGTTGGCTGCCACAAATCTCAGTCTCTACAGCTTATTTCTTTCTATGTTATAAAACAAAATTCGAAACTATTTAGCCTGAAGACGAGGAGGCGACACAATTGAAATAAGTCATAAACTTCGCAATAGCGGTAGTGTTGGTTCTCAGATGCAGCGCACAATGATAAAATTTTAAACCAAATTTAGGTGAAAAATACGTAAACATTTGAAAATCCACTTTACTTAGAAAATAACTAAAATTTATCGTAATCAGCCGTTAAATTTTACCGAATCTTTCGCTTTTATTACCAAAACCTAATTTTCGGTAAAATTGAAACTTAATTTTCGGTAATCTTATCTTAGCGTGCGGGCTATTCAAAGCTGTGTGTAATCACTGAAGCCGTTGCCCAGCAATCATCATCGATCAGTGTGTACAATGGACAAGTCTAGACAAAATCGTCAAAAGGTCGAAAGTAACATTTGTAAACAATGACTTAAAACGTTAATTTCCTGGAAATACCAGGTTGATAACATCTACATCCACTACCAACGGGAAGGTAATAACTCCTTGTATCTATTTCTGGTGCTATTTGGTTAGTGGGAGCTAGCACATCCCAGAAAAATACGCTAGAAGTCATTGTTTACAAATGTTACTTTCGACCTTTTGACTATTTTGTCTAGAAGTATGGATTATCGCTTCGAGTATTCAGACAGTGCAACAGCCACCGAATATTCATATTCGGTTACTGTTACTGAATATGAACGAATTTGCGATGCTATGTTCACGAACGGGTGGCAGTCTGACACACTATTGTTCAGTAGTGTCATGAATGATTTCCAAGCCCTGTTCTACATGCAAATCGGTCTTACTGTTTTGTCCCCAACACATGCTCACCCCACACTGATACGTCATTCGGTATCGCAGCCTATGCAATTCGCGAGCCATGATCACATTTCAGTGGAAGGTATTACCTCACACTCAGCTCAATACTCACCATCCTCAAACATCCACACCAATCGATATCCCCATGTTGGCTAATCAAGTTCCATCGAATTCAATGTTGTCGCACAAAACCGTACGACACAATCCGCTCTCTTGCTCTTTTTCTCTCCGGCATCAGCGATCTCAAACCGCGGAGGCGTCGATTCAACTTGCGCGATTGACAACAAAAAAAGAGCTTTTCCTTTCGTTTCGTTGTCGGTGAGTTGTTGCGTTGATCACTGGCTGCTTGTTGCACGAGTTTCGCCGCCAGCCAGGAGATCGTGCTCAGTGACCTCTGAACACTCGCACGCTTCAGCAGTGATCGTTGATCGTCGTCGTGCGACATCGCCGTCGTAGAACAGCCAGACCCCGACGATTCTCTCAGAAGTTACGTATTACGGACGAGCTACTACTCGCTATTCGGGTTGAAGTAGTAGTTGTGCTGAGTGTACGTGTGAGGAGAGGAGTCGTTGCTGGTGCAGGCGATCATTGTCTGAAAGGAGCGCGCGCGTGGACGGACCAACCGATCGCGCTTAGTAGACTGTTGCGAGCGTTCGCGAATCGATCTCGCGCGACTTGCCTCCGCCGAAAAAAAAAAAAAAAAAACTGCGGCCAAGAAGGAAGGTGTCTCCGCTCGGGTTCAGATTTTTTCGGATTAGTTAGCGTTTAACCGTCACACCGATAAGCTCGTTCTGGTTCTTGAAGTGCGCTGTTGCTGGAGCTCCAACAACAAATTGCAACAGCTTTCAGTGCAATCAGCAGTGCAGCGTTGTGTGGTTCTCGTGCTCAAAAAATAAAAGGTGCAATTTTCGGACTTTGAATAGTCTTGTAAAGGAGGTGAAGTTCTGAGGATTGGACAGGACTGAAGTAATTGCGTGCGGTTACCCCCATTGGGAGAAAGTGATTCGATTTTCCTCTCGAAGGCGGTTTTCGATAAATAAAACTTAGTGAGTGTATATTTTGCCTCTTGGCCGTAGAGTAAACTCTCTGGAAACCCATCGACCACGGATCGAGTGGCCATTTTGCCAAAGCTGGCTCGAACCTGGCAAGCAGCAGCCAGCAATAAGCCTTACAATTAAAAGTGAAGTTGAGCACTTTTTCTTCGTGGCCAGTGGAGGCAAAATAAAATAGTAATAATAATAACACACAGCTAAAAGTAAACGTACATAAATCCGTGCTTTTCTGCAGTGCACGCGCTCTGGCCACCACCAACAACAACAACAACAGCAGTCATTTCGACGACGACGACGACGACGACGACGGCAGGTTCCAGCAAAACCAGCTGAGGCTGACCGCCGATCGTGAAACTAGTTACTTACTGCCCGCATGGTAGCTCTAGTACTTTTTTCCTCTCACCTCTAGAAAACAGCAAACATCAACAAACACTTGAAATCGCCTCAAAAATTTCACCCCCTATCTAATGCTGGAATGTTTCATGCAAAAACTGTAAGAAAATAGCGCAAATTTGAGTTTTTTTTTGCTCCTAGTGACGACGAGGAAAACTTCGACATCTTTCAACCCCGAACGTTACTCAACCGAGTTATAGACAAGTGAATCCTCACTGACCAAAATCAAAAGACGAAGAAAACGGTCAAGAAGAAACACCAGAAGAAGAAGAAAAGGTAACGAGTGAAGTGAATCAATTAAAATACGAACAAAGTTTTCCGAAGGCCTTGGGAGGCTGCTGCAGCCGTTGCATTGTTTTCGGCGCGGGCGCGATCACCTCGAGATCTTTTTCGACGCGCTGCCGGTTGGAGCGTTTTATGTAATTCGTCGTGAATTTTTCGGCTTTTGGGTGCTCAGCAGCAGTCAAGTCAGTAAAGGCCAACCGAACACTGCCAAAGGTGGCTCGTAGTCGGGTAGGCAGACTGAGATGCTCTTAATTAGTGGAAAATTAGATAAATAAATTTTTCGAAAAAACAAACCTAAACACGAAAACAACAACCGAAGCGATAAAGGAAAGAAATTCGCCGCGAAGCATAACTCGAGAGAAAAGCACAGGAATAATAATTTGATTAAGTGAAAACGTTGAATTTGGCGGAATTGAGCGATCGAAGGTTTTTTTTCTTCTTCTCTCTCTCTTGCTAGGGACAACGACGGAGAACCCGAGTGGAAGTGAATTGAAGAAGGTGCGGTTTTTGGTTTTGCATTCACCAGTGCAAGGGTGTTGGTGCAATCCGATAAAATAATATCCGATAAAAACGAAAGTGATTGAGAAGTGCTCTTGACAGCCGGAATGAAGTGACCAGGGTGGAAGAATTCTGTGCTCGGAAGAATTGAGCGATTGGAGGCAAGGGAAAGGAATCTCGGAGTGATTGATTCTGATGATTTCGTGTTGCATTCGGTTGCATTAGCTTGACGGGGGAAAGGAAGAAGATTTCGACGCCGTGAGAGAAAGGAACAGAGAGATTGAAAGTGAACATAAATGAGCATCGTGCTTCGGAGCGGCTGAAATTAATGTAAGTCTGAACGCATTTAGCCATAAGGATTTATTTTGGGGTCTTGTTTGATGTTTTTTTTTGAGTCACAGCAGCAGAGGTATCGTCAGTGAGTGCTGCTTTGTTATGAAACGCCGCTGTCCACAGTGCGGCGGAGAAGTTGACGTGTGGAACGGGACAATAACGGTTGTGCCTTGGTGTGTTATAGTTTTCTTTTACGATGCGTCTGTTACGTTACGTGAGCTTTGCTTTGTATGTGCAAAAATGCGTAGAAAACTGCGGGACGATTCGAGAGGGGCGGACGGTGATTAAAATTGGATTTTGAGATTTTGGAGATTTTGCTTTGCTTTGTATTAATCGAAAAAGTTTTGTTTTGGACTTACTCGATTTCGGGATTCATTCGAGTAGGATTAAATTATACTTTCATTCAAACTTCAGAATTGTGATGCTAATTCCTGACTTTATATCGAAATGCTTTAAATTCGCAAATGGCACTGTTTCGTGCTTTGATTATTTTGTAGTTATCGTGGGAGTGTTAACACTGGCAAAATATGTACGCTTTTTTGAAAAGCTAGTTTAGTCAAGTAGATGTAATTTTTATGCAATTCAAATCTTGATTTACTTATTATATCACATATCTGTTTGATGTTTTGAGTGAGAACATGTTTGTTTACATCTGACATCTTGCGTGTTTGCATATTACGTTGTATAAATGTAGCAGCGCAAGTCTTCCGTATTTTGAGAAACAAACATGTTCATGAACTGTCAAATGCCAACACAAACTTGTGCCGTATTGGACGTCGAATGAATGTTTTTATACTTTTGTGTATGACTTAAAACTATCGTAGGGTAGGGAGCGGCTTAAGCTACATAGAGCACCATACTGCAAAAAGTGAGCATTGTAGGTTAACGTTTACCCCGTGCTTGGAATAGGGTCTTGGGGTGGTTAATATTTCATATATTTTTTTAAGCTATAAAGAAATTTTTATTATGCTACATAAATTTTTCACAGAAACACGTATTTTTTACTTTTTTCACATATGTTATGATAACTTCACATTTTTTTATTTTATCAACATGAAATTTTCATCACATAAGGTCTATACATTGTTTATAAAGTTGTTAAATTTTCATTTGAAAATATTGATAATTGACAAAGTATGGGAAAATTGAACAACGCGGTTTTTGGAAGCAAAATTTTGCTCGGCTTTTTTTTGCTACTGATTGTATATCACATTTATGTAAACCGTTGCAATATAAACGAGCCTAATTCAGTTATGCTAGCATCATAAACAAAATAATATTGCCGTAGTCCAGTCCTTGCGCGACCGAACATTATTTGAAGGGGTGTAATTGCTAGTAAGATGATGTATTAGGGGATTTTCTTTTATTATCCTACAGATTGGGCCGAAGGGTCTCAGATTGTTACGAAACTTCGTGCACGCGTCAAAAAAACAATATCAAAAAGTTCAGGGTTGCCAGTTTTCCTGGCAAACGCCAATTGAAAATTCATAACTCAAGAAAGATTCATCGTAGAACTTTTTCTTCTGCTAACTATAATAAAAGTTTCTCAAGAATTTGAAAAATATATATTTTTTATAAAATTTTACACAAAATTTTACACAGTGGAAGCCAGAAGAACCATTTTTAGTCATAAAAAATTTGAAAAAAATATTTTTTTGTTTACTAATTTATAGGCTTACATTGGTGAAGTTTTGGGGATGTTTTATTTGTGTTCTAGTTATGCTCAACAAACTATGGGCCTGTCACTCGTCTTCATACAAAAATGAAATAGTTCCTAATACTGTCGTCTTCTTGTTTGCTCGTACGTTTCTCAGATGGTTGCTTGGGTTGTTTCCCATTCGATTGGTAACCGCTAATAGCTCGCTTGAAAAATTACTTCATTTTTTAAGGCTCAAATGCCATTCCTCTAAGTGGCCAAAGGTTAATTATTTGGTTCTTTAACGGCGTGTTATTGCTTCTACTGATTTTTTGATATTGTTTTTTCTTAATACATCCGTGTACGTGTAGACTAAATTTCGTAACAATCTGAGACCCTTCGGCCCAATCTGTACGATAGTGAAAAAAAAACATTAGCAAATACTGAAGTGTAACCAACCGATCGAAAAATATAGCAAATCCATTTAATTTTAACGCTTACACACTTAGATTTTTTTACAGTATACTGTCATTTTTTACCGAATATGAAACAGCTGAACATTCGGTAATCGATTCGGTAGTTTTTAAGTTTTACAATACGTTCAGTAAATTTGACTTCGCTACTAAGCTGTCACAATTTACCAAAATATTCTGTAAATTTTGCTGAACGATTGGTAACGCGAGCTGTCACATTTTTACCGAAAATTCTGTAAACATTTTACAGTTGCTCAGTAAAATTTACAGGTTCGTTTGTAAACAGGGTTTCATTGATTTTCTTTCTTGATTTTATTTCCTGTTCATTGTTGTTTAGTTAGATCATTTATTTGTATGTTAATAAGAAAAATAGTTATAAATTAGAAGAAAAAATAGTAATCTCCATTTAATTCCAACTTAGTCGAGTTATTAGTACGAGACACTGAAGAAGTCTGCACATTGTAGACGAAATACGCGTATCTGTCGAAGATAAGCAAAGGTAGTTGGAATTAAATGGAGATTACTATTTTTTCTTCTAATTTATAGTTACAAGTATTCCACTAAACAGCTCAAAAATGAGTAGAAAGACAAAGTATCAACACACATTTTTCAACGATGTGTAAAATATCTTTCAAATTCCCCACCAAGCGCTGCTGCAATCGGATGATCCTTAAGATAAGCCAACAATTCCCTGCCTGCCGAATATGGCTACGGTCCCGGAAAGTTGCTGTCCATTCCTCCTTTTGGCTGCACCGGAAAACTAAACCGAGCTGACCAACATTCAACTTCAAATGGCGGGAAAAGGTCGCGTTTGACAGCAACGAATAAATTTACAATCTGTTCGGTACTTTTTTTTACAGTTTATTTTGCAAAAGAATAAACTTACAGTACATTCGTTTCTATGTAGTTTTCTATAAATTACAGAAATCCAGTATTTTTGATTGCTGGAATTTTGTAGAATGTCATTTTTTACAATACATTCGGTGAAATTTCGGTTTTACAGACCGAGTTCAGCAAAAAAAAGTACCGAATATAATTTTGGAAATTTGGTGTGTACATTTCTACTCCTGAATTCTCTTAGGTTTAAATGCACAGAAAAAAATAATTAATTTTAAGAAGCGCGTAAATTTTTTTCTCGTCTGATTTCAGGCCAAAGGAGGCGTAAACAACGCAATTGGTTGTAGTCTTTGATGAGCCATACAACAATGCAATGCACTCTTTCATACAACAGACCAGACTCAGGCGTTATTTGACTTAACTTTACATGAAATATTCCATTATTTCCTACCAAATCTAGCATTCCCTTTCTGTGCATTAGACAACGCAGAAAATTAATTGTTTCTTTCTATCTGTGTAGCTTTGTTACCATACTGTAGGGACAGGAGTGTTGTGCATTGTTCATATACATATTTGAATGCAATTTTTTATCCGGTAAGTCTGTTTCCAGAATTCAAAATTTTACGGACACCAATGAATTAAAACTAGGGTAACGGGATGTAATGTTAGCCTAGCTCCTTGATTCGGCCTATGTACCAAATATGTCATTATTTCTTCGATAATCAACAAAACCGTGTTGCTATTAGCATGACCGATTTATTTCAAAGCAATTGAGACATAATTAATCAATTTCTAGTAGTTCACTTCCGCGTAGTTTTCGATTTCCTTGACTTTTTAGACATCATGACTTTACTGTTTAAGCTGAATAGATTATCTATACGATCTTCAAATGATCTAAATTTGCCGAAATTTAATCTATAAACCGAATAATGCAGCCAAGATGTACAGAATAAAGTCACATATTATAAACTTACAGGTCACATTAGTAAAATAACAATGATTTAACAAGCAAACGGTGGACCCAATGTTAGGGACATATTTTTTTCTAGGTTCCCAAATATGGCCTGTTGTATGAAAAGCGTAGTAAAAATGTTGTTATTGATAACAGTTACAATACAAATGTCTGAGTTCCGATTAAATGTTGTTCATATGGCTCATCTTAACACAAATTAAAGGAATAAAGTCTGTGTAGATTGAATTATAATGATTTGATTTTCGAATGACGGCTAAATCATATGTAAAACTCACTTAAGTGTTTTTTAGCAGTTTAAGTATAATTTGATTTGTGAAGTTGTTTGTTGGGTAGAGCGAATACAGCTGGGAACGCCTTGAATCAGAAAATCAGGGAGAATCCCGTACGAAGATTGCATTTTATAGAAAATCAATCGAATGGGACGAACTTGCATCCATGATTAGACCCAATTTGATACCCATAGACCAACATTACATCCATATCCCTAGAAAGTTTCTGACTTTATAGAACGAGTTGTGTAGCTTTTCGTGATACATTTTACCAGATGGCTTATTGGACATATCTTAGGAAGTGTTTAGCTAGTTAAACTTTGTTTCCAGCTCAAATACTTTATGAGTTACAATGAAAAATGTAATCGATTGTTGCATATTAGGCTGAGTCAAGGGACACATACCCTACGTAAAAAATTCTCAATTGGGCCACACTGAGGCAAGTTTTTTGGTACAAATGAGATATTTCGTACAAATGAGATGCGTCATCTGGGCAAAACGTGTTGTTTTCGTGTGCGTGTTGTTTTTTGAGTATAAGGTATCACTATGTTCCTAAAACATTGGTTTTGATAATTATAGGTTTACACCTATAGTTTGGAAATTCCACTCCCTAATATTGCGTTTGGATTGGAATCTAAGATTTGGAGATGTTTTTGAACTATTATCAGAGTAGTTAAGATTATTACCAGTTATGTGAGTTATTGGAAAAGGGAAGTTATCAGTGTCATTTGCATAAATTAAAAAAAAAAGAATTTTTGAGTATGATGTATGATAGAATTGAAGCTATATATTTATTCTACAATAAAGTAGCAGTGCGTTCACTAACTAGTATGTAGAAAGTGTCATATTCGCTATTATTTTCAAGTTATGGCTTATGATGAATATCATTCGAAAATTCCAATATTACGCCCTCAAGTCTATTTTTTTTAAGGCTAGAGCATTTGTTTGATAAATTTATGAAAATAGTCAAGCACAACAACTTCATCATTCGTGATACTTTAAATATCAGCCTCTGCACCCAAAATAA
This sequence comes from Aedes japonicus, assembly GCA_034211315.2. Classification (NCBI taxonomy): domain Eukaryota; kingdom Metazoa; phylum Arthropoda; class Insecta; order Diptera; family Culicidae; genus Aedes; species Aedes japonicus. The sequence goes on along the minus strand of JASCZW010000841.1, from coordinate 28,251 downwards.
AAAAGCAAGATTGTATTGCAATTTCGCTAGATTTTGCTTCATTTTTCGCTATAAATCTTCACTTGGAGATAAATTGTTGGCTGTAGGCTAAAAAGCAACACATAAATTTGCTTCGAAAAATTCAATGTGTGCCTTAGTTGGTGAGTGTATTGCTCATGAATGTGTTTTCTACCCACCCGAGTGCAACTCGTCAATCGCACACATTTGCATGGTTTCGTTTATTTCGTAACATGCCTTGTGGATCAACATGGGCAAAATTGTTTTTTACGTATCATGCTGTTTTCTCAAGGTTTGATTGCAATAATTGCAATGGGGTAGTGCATTTTGGGTGAAGATTCGAATTATCAACAAATAAATTGTATGGGTCAAAGTGACTGTACATAGCATTGGATGTAACTTCCTTAAACCAAAATGAGATATTTTCTTAACTCCATTTTGCTCAGTTCCACGCGGTGCTATTCTTTGGCTTTCCAACTTCATACGTACAAATTGTGTTTGAAACATCAGGGAGGTTTGTTTATTTGATATTCATAGCTGTCTTTAAGCAAAGGCTGTTTAGTGGTTGGAAGAATCTTGCAATCGATCGATTCAACGACGGAATACTCCCTATTCACACTGTTGTTCGCATCGAAATCTTGAAGTCGTAACTAGAGTGAGAGATAGTGATTGTGAAAGAGTTTTGCTTAAAACCTCAGCGTTCAACTTACGAGCTCTTTTCACGGAACCCGCTCCTAATTTGCAACCGTCTGAGAATTGTTTGCTTGTTGTAGGTCTTTAGAGAGTTATATGTATTCCGCTGAGTCATTCCGACCTCTGTTACACATTTTTGTACAATTTCTAATCGACAACTCCCTTTTCTTTCGATCGACACACGTTTAGTTTATATGAATCATGTTTTCAGCCACGATCGGGTAGATCCTGCAAAGTATTATGAATCCCTAATCGTCTAACCGTCTTTTGAACCTAATTCCAGCGATGCATCGTTGGCAGCCTTTGGCCACTCTTTTTACGCCGGCTCTGAGTTCAGATACGTGGTAGCGTTGCTTGAGCTCATTAACCACGGTGTCGTTATTACAATTTTCGGTGAATCTCATCGATGAGTAATGCCGTAACATCGTGATTTTTCAGAATCAAAGCTAGAAATTTTGCCTCTCTCGTTAGCCATGGAGCTGCACCGTTCGTTCCGTCTTTCGGTAACACTCAATCGAACCCGATAAAAGGGTGCCGGGATTGTCATCTCGCCTATTGGTGCTTGCACTAAAAATTTATTTTCGAAAATTAGCTTTCACTCGTTTCGTTAACATAGATTGTGTACATTGAACAAATGTCTTGTTAATTGTATGAAACATTCAAATTACTTCTTAGCGGAAGGAATTCTATTATAACACCTTTTTGTATAATGCACGAAACTGATTACGTGAAGATCAGCCAATTGCTGCTTCCCTTTTATCGTACTCATGCACGTTGGCGTTGCTGTTGGGATGGGTAGGGATCAATGATGCATCACAAAATAAAAATGAATGCGCTGTCGAGAGTAATAAGTTCATTCTCATTAATAAAGTGACTTATAACGAGTAACCATGGCCTAGTGAGATCAACCACAGATTCAGTATCAGCACATTCCAAAAATACAGGATCGAATCCCATGTCAGGAACATAAAAAAACGCTGGAGAACTCCACGTGGTTGAGCTTTTTTCCAATTACATTTTGAGTCGATAATGCAGATCTGCCAGTCATTCATTTAACCAACAACGAGGCGATACTTTTTAATTTGTCATCAAATATTCTGTAGCCTTTTTATTGCTTACGATCTATACACGAATGTTTTTTTCTGTCCCCACAAATGATTCGTGCTTTTGACAGTTGCGCTTGTGCCAAACAGCGAAAACAGCTTCGTAAATAGTACAAATCAGTTTTGTTGCAGAAAACAACGAAAATATTCCTACCTTCGATTTTGTAATATAAACTCAAATTAATTTTCAGTGTGGGGTCATTTATGTACGGCATACTTGTCTGAAAATTTTAGTCGTTGGACCAAACGGATTTTCGTCCATTAAGCGTCTAGCATGTCTTTTAATTTCAGAAAACTCTTTCTTGGCAGCTGTTGCTTGATGAAATTTGTCAGAAGCAGATAATTCCCCATCAACATGGGAGGCTCTAGGATTGGACAGTAATTTATTGCTAGAACGAAGAAAAGAAGAGAAATTATTGATAGTTCCGTTAGAGTACGGCAGGCTTTGAAATTGAAAGCTGAAAGTTAAAAACTCGGGAAGGGCATTTGAACGGTAATATGCAATCGAACACACATTCTTTTACCAAGCTACCCCAGATGCAGAGTAGGCAAGAGGGGATACCTTGCTGTTGCTTGCTGATGCTATTCCGGAGATTGGTGGAGAACAGTTGAACATACCCAGCCACACGGGTCAATTTGATCCATTTAGAACATCGATCAAGCTGCATGGTCTCTTCTGGTTCAGCACGATGATGGACAGAAATGTTCGCTCACATTTATTCGTTGGTAATCCATTCATTGTTCTAGTCACTTTAATTTATTAAAAGGCTGCTGTTGACTGCTTTTGGACAGTTTCCCTCTTTGTAGCGTCATCTGCGACATTCTACCGCGATGGTACCTTCCTTCATTCTGAAATGTCGGTCTCTTCTAAAATTCCGCAAACTCTGAACGCCACAAAATGATGAAATATCCGCTGATCCGATAGAAGCCAAGCCAGAATGGTATTGGAAAGGATCAAGAATACCTTTCTGCGAATGGGGAGAGTATTGAGTGATAATGCCAGTTTTCATTAGCTTTGCCCCCCGTACAGCAGCCTGTAGCTCCGGTCTAGGCACGGAAAGCTGACTGAGTGGTGCCAGTTTGGTCTTCGTTGAGACGAGGTAACACCGGACAGCTTCAAGATCCACACTGCGAAAATAGACCACTGCTGCAAAGGTTGCCATGCTTGCATTCTACGAACATATGAAACTTCAAGGTCTCTAAAGCTGCTGGAGTGTAGTCCAGGAAATAACAGTGATCATTACGGAACTGTGCCAAATCACGAAGTGAGACGACCCATCGTTACCACTGTGCGAAGACTTCATTTGGCTTCCTTTCATCCCACCAATACCTTGCTACGAATGACGTAGTTTGTCATCAAGGAGGATCAAATATACGCTTTACAAGGCTCAGCAGTTCTGTTTTGGTAGGATAGATATCCCCTTCTAGTAGTCGATCCAAATTCTTGCAATTATTCAATATCAAACGAGATCACGACTTCTTGCGGTATCCAGATCATGCTCCTAAATGCTAATGCCGGTAACAACCGATGATTAGTTTAAACATTCAAGTATATATGTATTAGAAGAGCGTCCTTTGAAGAACCTATGTAGCATATTAGTGTGATTTTTTTTTTCAAATTTGTCAATTTTTCATAAAAACTAGATAAGAACTTTTCCACGAAATGGGAAAAATTCCGGATTTGAGTGACGTATTTGAAAACTTAATCAAAGTAGCTTAGTTTTTTCATAGCAAGGAATGCAATCCCATCAGGTTTTTTTTCCCAGCCAATCAATGTTCCGCTTATATCATATCCGCACATGTTGTTATTGTTCCTGGAGGGAGCTAAAACCATTTGTTCACCTCCATATAAAAGAAAAAATCGTCACTCACCTCGAGTCAAAAGCTATGAATTCATCTTAAAGAATCAACCCACTTCTCACAAGTCACCACGGCTCAGTAAGATCAAGCCCGGATTCAATTACAATAGGACTGAATCAATTCCTAAATCACAATTATGGGGGAAAGAAAACTTCAAGGTATAGCCCCATTGGGTTGTTGGGAATGATGACGTAGGACTACGGAACTAAATGTAAGCCATTCAGATTGTACCGTGCAATATACTTTGAATTAACCCTTTCAGACCTCAAATTTTCCAAGCGTTATGATACAAGGTATTTGGTGTGTTCAGTTTAAATTGGTGCTCAATTACATACAAATTATTGAAAAAAGTAGGATATACTTTTTTGAGATGTGCTAGGTCGTTACATACTACTGTTACATCTGTAAATATGATTGTTCTGAACTCAAGAACAGTTTAGATGACGCCGATCATCCCAATTTATATCGTAATGTTTGTTTACGTTCTAAAATATTCACTAAATATGGTTGAATACGTAGCGTTCATTAGTAAAGCCCATAAAGCTATAGTTACTGCTGTAGATCTTAAGTTCTGAGCTCGAGGACAGTTTTGATGACCTAGAGTATCTCAAAATCATCAAATAATGACCTCCCAAGAGGTTCTTTCAATATGTTTGAATACATGTCATAATCTTATATAGCTCTTAAAGCTACTGTGACTGCTGTAGATTTGAAACTCTGACCTCAAGTGCATTTTGGATAACCTAGAACATCCCAGAAAGATACATTTTTTTTAAAGTTTATCATCAAAAATTAAATAATACGTATGCATATGTACCATTAGGCTGATGCAAAATTTGAAATATTTGCTCCCCTAAGCTTAATCGACGCCAATTTGGGTCCTGATAGTCCCCAAATTTTTTTAACATATTTGGTTTTAATTTGGCTTTGCACACGCTATTCAAAGTTTGTATGGGAATTAGTATGAAGAATCTCAAACTTACAATTCCAGATCCCTAACATCTTGATATTATGTCCTTAAACCAAATCTTATGTACATTCATATAGTGTAAGTTGCCAACTATCAAAATGCCGAAGATACCTGACATGTAAATATTCTACAAAAATAGTTATTCAATAAAACATAAAATACACACTTCAGGTATGATGTTTTATTCTTATTTTTGTTTTCTTATTATTTATATGTTTTTTATATTTTATATTCATATATTTTATGTTTTATATTTTATTTATATTATTATATATATTTTATATATTTTTTATTTAGATATTTTATATACATTACATATTTTTACTTCTTATTATTATATTTGTTGAATAACTATTTTTGTTTAAAATTTACATGTCAGGTATCTTCGGCATTTTGATAGTTGACAACTTACACTATATGGATGTATATAAGATTTGGTTTAAGGACATAATATCAAGATGTTAGGGATCTGGAAATGTAAGTTTGAGATTCTTCATACTAATTCCCATACAAACTTTGAATAGCGTGTGCAAAGCCAAATTAAAACCAAATGTGTTAAAAATTTTTTGGTGACTATCAGGACCCGAATTGGCGTCGATTAAGCTTAGGGGAGCAAATATTTCGAATTTTGCATCAGCCTAATGTACCATATTCTAAAACAATGCTTGATACTAATAATACGGCATTTATTTTTCTTCCTGAAATTTTTCATATTCAGGATGCTCTAGGTCGTCAATTAGGTCTTAAACTCATATGTGCTTATATTTTTGAACCAGAAGAATTGATGAAGATCAAATTTGCGGTAGACAATGTACACTTTTATTCGGTCTGTGATTTTATACAGCCATTTTCCTTTCGGGGTCATATATGACCCTTTAGACATGAACAGGTATATATACTTCAAACGACAAGACATAACATTTATGAACTTTTCAATAGTATGTGGCCAGAAATCAACATTGTCCTCTATTGAAATTGACGCGTAGAAATATTTACGATCGATTGATGCAAAAATTTTGAAAATATTCTGAGAAATGACTAAAATATTAACGCTCAAAACCTAAGCATTTTTCGTGACGGTTGCAATGCGATTTTTTTTAAATTGTATCCCAGTATAAATAAAAAACACGTCTACCTATATACTATATAGTCCTGCGTCAAAACCACGGTATCACTTTTTTTCGAACTTCATTTTAAGTCGTCAAAACAGATTTGTTTAACATCCCTGTTCCGATTATCAGCTATAAGCATATCTTTCCTGTACCACATATCCCAAATGCGGGGTAGGTCAAGGCAGGAACGAATCTGCCCCTTCCGGATTTCAACTGCTTCTATTCAATTTCACAACCTGCTTTATTCTACTGGCCTATCAATAGCTTGTTTTCTCATCTGTGGTTTTAGCAGAAATTGCTGTCCACTACTAGGACCTCGTGATGATGGGAAGATATTTACAATTTCAGAACACTATAAAGCACGAAATACTCTTTTCAATCATATAAATGCTTCGTTATTTTGACAGTACATGTGGTGTTGAATATGCAACCAGCTTTATAAATAGTACAAATCAATTCAATTACAGAAAACAACGAATAGATTGATGAATCAAACGGTCGATTTCGAAGTTAAAACTAAATTTTATTTTCAGTGTATAGAAACTTTGAAATGCCGAATTTCTGTAGAAATTTTCACGTGAAAAGCACGTGATACAATTGGATTCATTTGTTGAGATCATTTGAGCTCAATCTATGGTCTTGTTATGCATTCTTCACGTTCTATCAGTCAGTTTGCTAACAATTTACTTGAGAAGGTTAATTTACGATACCAAACTAAGGTGAGTTCAATGAAACAAATTAAACTTTCACCACGGTTTTTTTTTGTTTTAATTTTTCAAGGGCAAAAGTGACATTCAACCCTTACTGCTGGACACATGTACAGTTTCCAACAGTCTTGCTAATCTCTTACCAGGACAGAAATTAGCAGAATCACGCTAATAAATAATGTCCAACTTCATTTGTTCCGCTTGAAGTCAGGTGTCAATGTTTCAAAAACAAGTAAAAATTCGTCAGGCCACATCAAATTACCGAGCGAGAATAAATTCGCAGAAATCCTAAACATCTAAGAACACAGGAATTTTGAGGCAAAACCTGAACCTCTGTTCTAAACCCGCTGTATCTCGTACCACTCTCGACCCAGACCAATCTCGATTCGATCTAAATGGCACTTCGGCGACCGGTAGCGCGATGCCTTGCCTCGATGGTGATGGCGACAACTAACGATGCTCTCGTCCCGGTTCACCACTTCGAGCCGAGTGAAAGTTGTTTTCCTGAGCTGTTGGATGGACCCATCCATGGCAGCAAACGCAACAGCCATGGCAGATCGATCGGTCTCGTAATATTTAAATGTTACCACGGATCTGCGAGAAACGCCACCGGACGCACACATTCTCAGCTGGGGATGGCGTGTTGTGTTGGTGTGCCCGTCCGCTACGAATCCATTATATTTCCGCAAGCTCAATTTGATGCACATTTTCGACTTGAGGAGGATCTTTTTCAGATGTGCGAATTACCGGAAGTGAGTTTCAGGCAATTGCTTTTAATTGTCCGGGGGTATTTTTTTCCCCGACTGCTGCAGTCCGTGTGAAAGAGGCATTTTGCGCACCTTTAGCCATTCATGTTTACTATAATTGCCCAGACGAGATTTGTGCCGTTTAGCTGAAGCTTGGAAGTCACGTTCTTCGGCGAGCACGGCGATGACAATTTGGGTAAAAATTTGCACCAGGCAGTGCTAACTGGGAACGTGTTCTATCGCGCCTCAATGCTGAAGGTTTTCGGCTACGATTCAAGGTGATAAATTAGAGTAGAAAAAACCCGGTCATAACTCTTCAGAAATCAGGTGCCCAGCACCTGCCGCCACTTTCCGTGACAATACGGAATTTGTATTTTCGGTTTTTTTTCCTCTCGCACCCCTTGCAGAAACATGGATAATGACCACCGCCTCTTTTGTCGCGTCGACTTTGCCAAAATTATGCTAATGTTCGGTCGATTTCAAGCGAGGGGGGGTTGGAATTTTGATCACCTCAATCGAACGATGCCAGAAAGATGGAATTTTTTTTATTTTGGGGTAAAAATCGCACAATTTGACGAGACGTTTAGCATTTTGCTTCCGTCATCATTAGGCACACGGCCCGGGCCGAAGTCGAGTGAGGTGATGAGTTTTGACAGTGTGTTAGATCGGTGTGATGCTGTTTGGGATCGGGCCTGATCAAAGAGCCTTGGCGTCCACCGGGGGGGTTTCGGGTTTCACCCGCAGGGTTTCTGGGTATAATTAAATCTGCATATAACCCGGTGGTAAATTTGGGCATCTGAATGAAAATTTGCCGATGAGGAATTCAAAATTGGCTGCTCTGTTGGTGTGTTTGGGTCTAGAAAGGGGTGATTCACGATGGTTGATTAGTTGACATTAAGAGCAGACCCGCGCTCGGAGGTTTATGATAGAAAGGTGGATTATGGATCATAGATTTCATTTGATCTCGAAATGTTGGGACCTTCGATGCTTGAATTATGTTAGTCGATTACCGGAAGTATTTGAAAACGAATAGGGTTGGAGAAAAATAATTGGTAAATATCATGAAAATATCAGTGAATCTTATGAACTACTCCCAAACCTATAATTTATGGACTTCAATGTAAGGCTCTTCTCAAGATTATTGCAAAAACTTTTTGAGATTACATGCATTTTTTCGTTGGGAATGTTTTTTGTAGATCCTTCTGATTTTGCTATGAACTCCATCAAACCTTCTCTATTCTTATGAACATTTCTTTTCAATAAGATTCTCCACTGGAAACCCCTTTTTCACTAGTTAACAACTATCCTTCTGGCACAGTATTTGCTCTATGGCTTGCAACCCACTTGGCAATTATATAAAAGTGAAAATGTCCTTATAGTATTTCAAAGCTTGGCCATTGTTCTTTTGCCTGAAATTAGGCTATTTTGTGCATACTTCACGTTTTAGGTTTAATGTCAGGGTGGCCGTCCAAATAAAGACTGAACATCAGCAACAATTTCCGGTGAGATCTATCAGATTATAACTAAATTTGAACGAGACTACTAAATACGTGCCATCGTCAAAGCAATATGATTTGATGATGGAAGTATATGCACGATACTAATTTCCATTTGATGTTTGTATTGTGTCTATGCGGGGCTGGTTGTAAGTGAAAGTGACCTCGGAATGGACGTGAGTAACCAGGCATTCTGAAATGGGCAACTGGAACTCAACAGAGCTATCACCTTCCAACTCCCGGGCTAAAAATGTTTGTCATGTCACACACACACACACACACACACACACACACACACACACACACACACACACACACACACACACACACACACACACACACACACACACACAAACACACAATTCTCATTTAAGGTTTAATGGTGTTGCGATCCGGACTGTGTTAGTTGCATTTTAAAACACTCTAAATATATTCACGGATGTTCAAAGAAGCTTTAAACGTCATTTTTTTATTTTTTTTATTTTAGCGTATTAAAATTCTTAGAGGGGCATAAATAGCATACAGTCTATTTTGAATGGATAAAGAGTGAGTCAATAATTATTGCGACACTTTAGATTCATTGGTAATTCGGCTTTAGAGCAGTTCCAGTACCAGGATTTGGACGAAATTTCGCATATTCATTATATTACAATACGTATTTTGTCATAAAGATATATTGTCTGAACTCTAGAGTAACTTTTGAAAAGAGCTTATGTGTATTTGATACTGCAATTTTAGGATAATTCGGAAATAGTTCGTTTTAGCGAATAAGTGTTTGAGAAGAAATTGTACACTCAAAAAAATCTACACGTTGTTTCCACGTAAAATGCACGTAATTTTCGTCCACTGCCAATACCAGTAATTAACACGTGATATCCACGGAAAAGCTACGTGATTCAACGTTAATCCAATAATCTACGTGAAAATCACATACATGTAACGTGATTTTTTACGCACAATTCACTGACACGTTATGTTCACCTGATTTGACTGAAGAAGATTTGATAACGTATTCAGTTGAAAGTTAGGTGAAATTTCACGTGGAAACAACGTGTCGAGTTTTTTGAGTGTAGGGAATCAAAATGTCAATGAAACAAAATTAACACTGAAAAAAAAATGTTTCTACTTGAAGAAATAAAGTTTTTTTAGCATCCATTGTTCGAAATCTTTGATTTTTTAGACAGTTTACACATTCACGGAGATAGCAATATTTTGATCCTTTTTCACATTATTGTATACATATAACTAGAAGTCACATCAAAACAACGGCTTAGGTTTACCAAGAGCGGGGTTTACTTACCGAATCGACCAAACCGTTGTGGGAATCATAACAACAGCCTTAATGATGAAGTAATCTCCTATAATTTTCAAATGATTAGTTCAATCGTGTGAAAAAGAGAGCAAAAATTGTTGGAATGTCCATAGAAATTTTATTTCGTGAGTGGCTCAAAACTTAAAAAATATGCCCTTTTTATAAGTCATTCGAGATGGTCCATCACCATAACTTAATTGGTTTCAACAAAACCAATTAAGTTATGGTGATGGACCATCTCGAATGACTTATAAAAAGGGCATATTTTTTAAGTTTTGAGCCACTCACGAAATAAAATTCAAAATATCTCGAAAACGGTCACCTCTAGGGAGACCATTATCAAGCACATTAGATTTTGATTAGAAATTAGATGTTTAATCATATATTGGTATTGGACTGTACTTTTGATAAAACAAATAATTTATATGAAAATCTTCCAGAGGTTGCTATTATAAAACTTTTTTAACTATTTTTTGTCCATCTTATTCTTAAACATTGTTTTTTTTACCATCATTTTACCAATTTTACCATCGCGATTGAAAATGAATTTTAAAAAGCATACTTTTGGAATTTGAATTTTAAGTTTTAATTATATTTTTTTCATGAAAAAAAATCGGTTTATAGTTTTTTTCATGGACATTTGATATCCTACCATTTCTTCTCATACATGTTTTCTCTAAAGCTACGTCCATTTAGAATTCGGAATAATAAAATCATCTGTTTATCGGTAACGGATTGACGTACAAATAAGTTCAATACATCAAAACAATGGTAATTTACTGTGCTTTTAGGAAAAAAAATACCATACACATTATTTCTCTTCGTTTCCAATGAAAATTCCAAATTCTTCTTTATTCCTCCCATCAAACTCTGCACACCTCCGGAGTCAACTTTCTTGGCACATTTGTCCCACATTTTGGTCATCTGAGTCGCGTCCCGAGCCGTTTTTTTACTTTTCTTAAGCTTCCGCTTCATTATTGCCCAAAATTTACGTAGGTTTCATCGTCGATGAGCAGGCATCCTTGGTACTTCGTCAAAACCTGCTGGTACATTTTCCGAGCTCGAGTTTTGGTGACGAAACTTTGCTTCAACGTTCTGTTTGATTGCTTGCTGGCTCGATAAGAACGATATCCTGCTTGGAAACGAATTCTTCGAACGGTACTGCGAGCAGCAGCGTATTTTTGTGCGATTTCATTATCTGATAGTCCAGGTTTTGCTCTGACGGTTCTCAACACCTTTCGGTTCAGCTTGCGGTCATATGTTCTACTACGACGCTTACCTTGAAGCACTCGATCCACGCTCTTTTGCTTCCTGAAACGTTCGAGCTCATTATACACTGTTGATTTGCCGATTTTCAACGTTTTTGCGATTTTTATTGCGGACCACGTTGAATTATCAACGTGGGTGTGCAGATTTTTTTCTCTCCTCTCGGCTTCCATCTAGAAAAACTTTTGACTCACTGCACGATACACCGTGAAATTTATACCACAGAAAGTGGGCGCCTAGTTAAACAAACCGCTGTAAAAAAATCTTGCAGCTATCACTTTCCGGGCAGCTGCAACACAATAAGTGATTCTGGATACTAACTGGACAGAACTTTAGAGCCCATTTTGAATGGATAAAGAGTGAGTCGATAATAATTGCGACACTTTACATTTATTGGTGATTTGGCTTTAGCTATCGAAATGAAACCAATTTTTTTGCATGCTTCCGTACGGTCCGCTTCGCCGGGAAAATCTATTCAACTAAAATCTTCAGCCGTTGTTTCTGGGTTTTCGCTTGGTTTTCCGACACGGCTGGCTTGGACTGACGCTTGATTGAAATACATCTTGACCATTAGACTGGGCGCATCCAACGCATGGAAAGAACTGGCCACCTTGCCATCCATCTTCTGTTTGAGCTTCTGTTGAATCCTCCGATCGCTTAAAACGGCCCAAACTAGGCTTCCACTTCATGGACTTTCACTTCTCCAAAAGTGCTAGAATCTCGGATAGAAATTGAGATTTAGACACAGTCAAGATTCCATTACCTCAACAATCAGACCAAGGCTGGTGTGGCCTTTGCTGTACACAGAAGTTGTCGCCATTGTAATCGGTCAATGGCTGTCCTTCGCCAGCCTCGCTGTCTGCGGAGTGTCCACAGGTCGGCTTCTACTTGATCGATCCACCTGGCTCATTGCGCGCCTCTTCTTCTTGTGTCCGTCGGTTCGTTTTGGAGAATCATTTTAACAGGGCTGTCGTCCGACATTCCTACGATATGCCCAGCCCATCGTAGTCGACCGATTTTAGCGATGTGCACGATGGGAGGTTCTCTTAGCAACTGCTGCAATTCGTGGTTCATTCACCTTCTCCACGTTCCGTCTTCCATCTGCACTCCACCGTAGATCGTACGCCTGCCGTTCACAGACACCAAGAACGCGGTGGTCCTCCACTAGTAATGTCTAGGTACCGGTAGAGAACTATCGGTCAAATTAATGAATTGTAGATGGTCAACTTTGATGGTTCGACGAACTTTATTCGATCTCAGTGTCTTTCGGAGTTCAGAGTAGGCACGATTGCCAGCCATAATGCGCCTTTGTATCTTTGTGCTGGTGTCGTTATTGGCGGTCACCAATGAGCCCAGATACACGAATTTGTCTACTACCTCGATTTCATCACCGTCGATCTGAACTCGTGGTAGAAGGCTAACATGGTGTTCTAGTGAGTCTCTCCCCTTTATGTATTTTGTTTTCAACGCATTAATCACAAGCCCAATCCTGCTAGCTTCAGCCTTTAGTCTAATGTATGTGTCCGCCATCGTCTCAAAGTTACGTGCTACGATATCAACGTCGTTGGGGAAGCCAAATAGTTGCACAGACTTCCTGTCTCTCGTGTCTATCCCAGCTCTTCAAATGACACCCTCCAATGCAATGTTAAGCAACAAACACCAAAATCCATCACCTTGCCATAACCCTCTCCGAGATTCGAAGGGAGTGTCCCTGATACTCGGATGACTCACATCACTCGATCCATCGTTGCTTTGACCAACCTCGTCAGTTTTTCCGGAAATCCATATTCGTGCATAATCTGCCATAGTTGGTCTCGATCGATAAGATGATTTGATATCGTTGAAAAGCCGATGTGTGGGCACGTCATATTCACGACATATCTGCAGAACTTGCCGAGTCACGAAAATCTGGTCCGAAGTAACGCGGGCACCCATGAATCCCGCTTGGTATTGCCCCACGAACTCCTTTGCAATTGGTGCCATGCGGCAGCATCAAATTTGGGAGAGCAACTTGCCAGCAGCGCTCAGTAGCGTGATTGCACGATGATTGCAGCAATCCAGCTTCTCACCATCTTAATGGATGGGACGCACTATTCCTTCCATCCAATCCTCCGGTAAACATTCCTCCTCCCAAATCTTGGCAATTACCCAGTTCAGCGCCCTGGCCAGTGCTTTACTAACGTATTTTAATAGCTCGCATAGGAGTTGATCAATCCAACGGCAATTTTGTTCTTCAATCAACCAATTTGCTCCTCAACTTCCTGAAAGGTTGCGGTCGGGGTCCTGTAATTTTCTGCGCGTGTTCCTAGATTTAATAACGTGCAACTTTCGTTCGCTGTAATATTGCCGTTCAGGTGCTCGTTGAAATACTGCTTCCACCTTTCCATCACCTCACACTCTCCTGTCAGAATGTTGCCTTCCAGGTTTGTGCACATATTGGCTTGTGGTACGTAGCCTTTGTGCGAGCTGTTCAACTTCTTGTAGAATTTGCGTGTGTCGTTAGCACAGTACAGTGCTTCCATTGCTTCGCGGTCATTGCTTCGATCTTCCATCTGGCGCTTTTTCTTTCGAAGAATAGAGTTTTGCCTGTTCCATGCCTGTCTATTCCGCTCCACATTCGCTCTCGTACGGTGTTGCAGCATTCTTGCCCGAGCTGCATTCTTCTCCTCTACTAACTGCTTGCATTGCTTGCCATCAAACAAGTAATTTTTTCGATTCGGTGTAGAAGTACCTAGTATCAGTATTGAAGTGCTACCAATGGCAGTTCGAATATCCATCCAGCCATCCTCAAGAGTAGCTGCGCCAAGCTGCTCTTCCGTTGGTAGGGCTGCTTCGCGTATTCCTGGGCAACTCCGGTTTTCCGTAACAGCTCAATGTTAGGTCGTTGCGTCCGAATTCGCCGAGGTCAACTAATCTCACTAGACGGAACGCGAAAGGAAATTACTGATGAAGGCCACACATGGATTCGAGATCACGCTCAAACCAAAAACTACAACGTGGGTACATACTGAATTTGGGTCTATATTCGATTGTAGGTTAGTGTTTCACCTTGCGCAAGTGTTCTAATATTTAAACTTTTTTGGTTCTTAACGCTATTCCAACCTGATTGTAGCTCATCGCTACGTTACTTGATTGGTGGCTGTAGCTTCGGTGGTGGAGGTGCCGGAGAGGCCGACGGCAGATGCCTTCGTGGGCGTAGTTGAGGGCAAACTCTTACTGCCGATGACGAGCGGCAAGCTCTAAATCCGCTACACAACGGTTGAGATGATGGGTCAAACTGACAGCGCTCGACAAAATGTCGGCGCCAGACGTGCCTGCGTCTACGTTATCGACACAATGGCGAGATGCCTAGCGATGCTACCGGCCGGGATGCCACATGGTCGATTGTCGGTTAGATGTCTGCCGACGCTACTGACCGACCGTGATGACGAGCCAGCTGGCTTCTCAAGCTTCATCGCCGGGGACGGATACCACGGAACGATGACTGTCGACAATGCTTGTCATGACGACACGTGGTCGAATTGTTGGTTAGATGTCTGCCGACGCTACTGACCGACCGGGATGGCAGGGCCAAACCAGGCTACTCCACGCTTTGTTCCAGGTAATTCACCTTTAAGTCACACGACCTGCACCACACCGGCACGGTGTCAAACTTGGAGCCTGGTCACAACGAGACGGCCTGTTGCACCGACTGTACTTGTTGACTTTTTCTATTCTATCTAACTTGGATATCTTCCACAATGTATCAAGCTTCTTCAATTCACTTCTTGCTGCTGTGAACACTAAAATTCAAGTGAGGCTCGTACCAGTTGGAAGTTAACTTATGGACAGAAGGCCGCTATTGTATGAATTGTTCTTTACAAACCCAAATGTTTTATAAAAGAGTCATCCGACACCCGTAAATGACGAAATAGTACGGGCACGTGATTAAAACTGTTATACTGCTTAGTAAGGGAAGTGTCTTCGCTAGACTGTTCGAACTAGAGAAGCGTTACGGTCCATAACGCTCTTAGCTGATTATAAGTGAGTCTAGGGTTGTATTGCTACAACGCATAGGTTGTTACGCAACGACTGTTACAATATTCCGAGTTTGCAATCGTAGTTCTTATTTCGTCGCCTAGGTCTTTGCTCATTGTTCCGGTCCGTATAAACTTCTGTATTATTTGTAACATTGAATTTTTTTAAGGGTGGCTTGTTGGGCCTTCCCCAACCCCCTGTATTGCCGGAGGACTATCGTGCAAATCACTGTTTAGAGTTTCACGCTGGCACAAGGACTATGATCAGCCGCTCCTAACATGTCGAACAGACGCTGCTTTGAGCCGCCCCTGACATGGAGAACAGACGCCCAGATATACTGCTCCTTTTAAAGAGGGCAGCCCCTCTTCGCTGTCAGCATATGACCAAGGTCCCACCGTTGGTTACTAGATCTTTCCAATGGTTATTCACACCCCAGTCGACACCAGGGACAGGAGTAACTGGGCAAGAGGCTAAGGATCGCAGTAGGATCTTTTTTATTCATGCAGTTACCTGAAGTAGCAGTCATTTAACAACCAAGGTTCCATGCGTACACTTGATTTGGTCTGCACTACAGTAAAGGGCGAACACGAAATTATTGTGACACCGAAAATGTCATGCCAATTTTCTTATAATGTTTAGAATCAAACCAAAATTTTAGGGTAGTTTTATATATATATATTTACTTCAAAAATCAAAAGAAAAGTTAATCGATGGAGCCTTGAGTGTAAAATTGAACGCATTTTACCTTGATGCCCTCCATAAAAGTCTTTACAGTGTCATCCGGTACCAGTTTCTCAGTTTTTTTTTCCATTTTCTTAGCATGTCCTTCTCGTCTTTGACTGTCTTCTTGCTCTTCCGAAGTTCCCGCTTCATCATTGCCCAGTACGGCTCCACCGGGTGCAGCTCCGGACAGTTTGGCGGATTCATGTCCTATGGAACAAAATGGACAGAATTGGCCTCATACCACTCCAGGACAGTGGCATGATGCCAAATCTGGCCAAAATAGCGGAGCTTCGTCGTGCTGCTGCAAGAACGGCAAAAGGCGCTTCTCGAGGCACTCAGATTTGTAGATCTCGCCATTTACTGTGCCCTTTGTCACGAAAGGCTCCCTCCTCAGTCCGCAAGAGCAGATGGCCTGCCAAATGAGATATTTGGAGGCGAACTTCGACAATTCTTCTTCTTAAATTTGTCGTCCACATAGAACTTGCTCTTGCCGGTGAAAAACTCCAACCCCGGAATTTGCTTAAAATCGGCTTTTATATACGTTTCGTCGTCCATCACACAGCAGCCATATTTTGTCAGCATCTTCTCGTAGAGCTTCCGTGCCCGAGTTTTAGCCGTCGATTGTTGCCGCTCATCGCGGTTTGGGAAGTTTTGTACCTTGTATGTATGTAGTCCAGCTCTCTTCCTTGCATTCTGGACGTAGCTCTGCGACATGCCGATCTTTTTAGCCAAATCACGGCTTGAGGCTTTGGGATTTGCTTTAATCATCCGCTTCACCTTTCCCTCCGTCTTTTTGTTCTCCGGTCCCGGGTTTCTTCCAGCTCCTTTGCCGTGGTCCAACGTCAACCGCTCCTGGAACCGCTTCAACACTCTGGAGACGGTTGAATGGTGAATGTTCAACATTTTTCCCAACTGCCGGTGCGACAGGTCAGGAAGTTCCAGGTGTTTGGAAAGAATTTGTTCTCTCGACTCGCGTTGGTTCACCACCATTTTCGTTGAATCGAAAAACACGACTTCGAGTTTGACAGCATGTAAACAATACACATCAATGAGAAAGTGTGCAAAATTTGGTTGATTTTTACCCAAAGGTAAAAAAGTTATGCCCTGTTGAATGTGTCGCAATAATTTCGTGTTCGCCCTTTAATATACTTAGCATATAGAATTTGAGCTAATTGTGATAAAACCATAATTTTGGGGATACTACAAGGACAGCACCCTGTATTCTAGGATAGTTGTTCAGTTGATAGTTGGACATGTTTGGGTTGGAACAACAGAACACAGTCAAAAGTTGTATTAATCTTAAACGCAATTTAAAATGTCGGCTTCACAGTTTGAAAAAAAGAACATGTAGCTTTCTGCGTTATCTAAGGCATATTTAGAAAAAATAGATTTGGCAGAATTTAATGGGATATTTCATGCAAATTTAAGCCAGATAACGCCTGAATTTAGTTTGTTGCATGAAACATTGCAAATATTGTTGCATGCCGCATGAAAGATTGCAAACAATTTCGTTCGATTGCAAACAATTATTATGCTTCAAGTCTTTGATCGGATAGTAGACTGCTAATATAATACCTGAACTCATCCTTAACCTTTCTTTTTCCGATAACTGTGCTAAACTATTAACCTAAGAGCTGTTTGAAAGCTGCGTTGACTGGAAAAAATTGAATAATTTTTTTGCGTATTAAATGCTGATGCGCTGATCTCCTTGCGATGGCGCCATTTTTACAAGTGAATTGAAAATGATTTAAAAATTGAGGCAATAAAACCTTTAAAACCTCCAATTTCAGTTCTGTTCAATATTTTGTAAATGTAAAACGAACTTTACCTATTCTCACGCCGGTTGCCTTTTTTTAAGAACGTCCAACACAGGTGGCAATTCTTCCAAATACTTAAAAACATTTTTTTGATCTTGATCAATCCAGAAAAGAATCATCGACAGCCATTCTGAATTATGACGAGGGAAAAATCTGCAATACTAAAATTTTGGGCTGATCCAATCGATAAGCCGCCACCGGTAATCGGTCGTTCGTTCGTTCGTTCGTTCGTTCCGCATGGTGGCCTGCCGGACTGACTGGTGTCAACAAACACTTTCACGGTCACACGCGTCTTTGAATCGATCGGATTGGATTGGATCAATCCAATCCCGGGGCTAATATTAGTGATTGCGACAACCGTCGTTGACGAACCGTTTTGGAGGCGTTTCGGCTGTTCATAAAGTCAAGTATAGATCCGGCTACGATTTTTTTTCCGTTTTGATTGCCGCAGAGCAAGAGTCAAGCAACTGGTTTCTTCTTCTGGTATCTGAATGCTCGCGGGTAGTATGCGAGATTGCTGATGTTGGATTTTGAATTCGGAAAATCATTGGGGGACAGTTAGTTAAAAGCAAACATTTGTCTGAGAGATCAGTTTGTTCTGATTTTTTTTTCCTTCTGGTGACCGGTTTTGCGAGCCGTTTTATTGCACCGGATTAGGTGATAACATATGCTACACCGTTTGATACGGTTCGATTTTTGATTGAGTCAATAGTGAGGGGATTGATCTGATCGATCGTGTTTGCACACCAACTTCCATATTAAGAGTTAATCATTTTGACATGTTTGCATCGATTAACCTTTTACTTATCAGCTGGTGAGTTGAACTCACATTGGCTTGAAGTTCTGCATGGATGCGATGGATCATAGTCCCCATTTTTTGTACTACTATTTCCATTCATCGCTGATTGCATCGCTTGTTGCGCCGTCTTTCGATCGACGGTAATTGCACCGGTTTGCAAAGAAATCAGACCTACCCCATTTTCTCCAACAGTGCACTGTACAAATTGGAGCCATCACGATTCGTTCGCGATCAAGGAAGAGTCCCCCACTCGGTTGAGACAAGCAGATATACAAAACAAATCATGTTTC
The DNA here is from genome assembly GCA_034211315.2 of Aedes japonicus. Classification (NCBI taxonomy): domain Eukaryota; kingdom Metazoa; phylum Arthropoda; class Insecta; order Diptera; family Culicidae; genus Aedes; species Aedes japonicus. The sequence continues at coordinate 9,343 of JASCZW010000841.1, read as the reverse complement.
AAACAAAACCCTAGCGGTGCCGCAACCCCCTCGAGACCGGTATTTGGAAATACTCCTCTGTGGACTTGGGGGGCTGGGGTTAGGTTGCACTTTTCAGTACAGCCTGTACTTGGTGATGTATTGCGCCAATTCGCCATCGAACACGGTTGATCGATCACGAAGTGAATCATGCAAGAAAACTGTACTTGATTGTGCTCTTATGTACTTCGAAGAGTACTTAATTTGGAGGAAGGGGAGTTTACAATTCCTGCCCTTCCGAAAAACCTTTCGATGCTGTGACTGAATTGAGGTGGTTGAGCGGCCTTCTCGGTGCATTTTAAAGATGAAAATATATCTGAACATGTAGAACTTGGATTCACTCTAGCTTATTTCAAAACGATAACTGGGATAACAGAACTTGTTACATATATGATATCAGCTTGTTATTTTTCTATGCTAGGGTACCCTCACTGAAGCGGCAATTTTGTTACAGCGTCTATTTAGTGAATTTTTACAAGTAAATGCCTGCAGAGATGCAAAACATTTCACGAAACACAATTTTTTTTTGTCTTGATTATTCAGATTTTCAGCCTCGGGCTGGTTCATCTCCCGTCGTAGTCAGTCAAACACAACTTTTGGGCATTTTCGTAACTTCTACGGGGGTTACGCCGGGGTCGCCCCCGAAACACAAACTTAATTTTGATTTAAAGTTATTGTGTCGATGCTACGTAATCCATCATGTTTTTTGCTAGCAGTTTAAGCATGTTTTAAACATCTTGAGTTTGTTTGCAAATCGCCCTTGTTTGCTAAGTTCAAACGGTGTTTTGTTTCTCATTTTAAATAAATTTCGAAGAAGACATTTTAGTCGAAAAGTACTTAGTGCGGCCGGAAGGGTAAATATGGTAAGGGAAGGTCCATTAATTATGTCAAGCAGTAAGAATGGAGGGGGGTCTTGGGAAAACGTGACGATCCATACACAACAATTTGAAGGTCCATACAAAAACGTGCCAAGGGACGGGGGTGGTATCAAAAGTCACTTTTTGCGTGACATAATTAATGTACGTTCGAGTGATTTGAGCCAAACGTACTCAATTTTGAGTTGTTTGGAAATAGCCTGTATGCTTATTAATAGTTGATAGGTTAGACACAGCGAATCTTTGTAATGTTTGTTCAAATAATACGTAAAGCAACAATGGGTATAAGTTGTTAAGATTTGTTATTAATTCTTACGCTTAATTTGCGGGAGACTTTTTTGACGTGTAGTTACGCATAACATGATAAAAAAGAACATTGACACTAAACTATGTTCGGAATCATTTATTTTCTTTGTGTATTTGTGTTTATTTTTTTAAGAACTTGTTTGTTCCGGTTATGAATGGGGGTGAGTGAGACACGGTTGATACAATCTGTTTCAAGGGAGTGCGGAGGGAGTGACTAAGCAGGGGTTCAAACTTCTATCAGAACATACTTCTTACCCGAAAAACACAGGTTTTGAGTTTTTGTAACCTGAATGATTCTCATGTTTGTTAGAAATTTGTGTTTCATTTGTATCGAAGCCCTTCCTCTCAGGGAACGGGGGGGGGGGGGTTCTCAAACTACCATACAATCATTGCCTTCAAAACCTTCCACATGCCGAATTTGGTTCCATTTGCTTGATTAGTTTTCGAGTTATGCATAAATTTGTGTTTCATTTGTATGAAAAAAACCCCTCCCCCTTTCAGAAAGTGGAGAGGTCTTGAACCACCATAGAAACATTCTAACTTTCAAAAATCCACACAAGCCAAATTTGGATCTGATTGCTTGATTGGTTCTCGAGTTATGCAGAAATCGCTGCCTTATTCGTTTGAAAACCCCTCTTTCTTGGTAGAGAAAGGGTCTCAAACAATCATAAGAACCTTCCCAGCTCCAAAAACCCCTGAATACAAATTTCAGATTAGTTCGGTACTTTCCGAGTCTAGAAGGGTCAGACAGACAAACATACATACAGACAGAAGTTCATTGTTATCTATAGAAATTCTGCCTTCAAAAACCCCCATTTGCCAAATGTGGCTTCATTTGCTTGATTAACTCTCGCGTTTTGCAGAAATTTGTTTAATTTGTATGGGAGCTCCCCTTTCTTCAAAATGAGGAGGGGTCCTGAATTGCCATAGAAATATTTTTTGCTTTCAAAAATCGCAACATGCTGAATTTGGTTTCATTTGCTTCATTGGCTCTCGAGTTATGCTAAAAATTGTATTTCATTTGTAAGGAAGTCTTCCATTCCAGAAGGCGAAGCGCTCTCAAACCACCATAGAAGTATTTCTCTTCTAAACCTGCAAAACTTGGTTTCATATACTTAATTAGTTATGTAGTTATGCTTCTGCTATTTGAGTTTTATTTGTATGGGAGCCTCCTCTATTAGAGAGGGGAGGAGTCTCAAACCATCATGAAAACATTTATAGCTTCAAAGAACTCTCACATGCTAAATATTGTTTCCTTTGCTTGATTAGCTCTTGAGTTTTGCAGAAATTTGTGTTTAATATGTATAGGAGCCCCCCCCCCATTCAGAAAAAGGAGGGGTCTCTTACTATCTTAAGAACTTTTCCCGACCCCAAAAACTCCTCCATACAAAATTTCACGCCGATCGGTTAAGTAGTCTCCGAGTCTATAAGGTTCAAACAGACAGAAGTTCATTTTTATATACAGGGTGTCTCACAATAAGTGTCACTAAAACAAAATGAGATTACAGCAAAACAAATCAACCAAATCATAGCATGTATTTTTCATTTGAAAAAAACACGTTGTAGAAATAAACCATATTCTTTCAATTCAAATCTCTCGCTCTTTTCGTTGATAACTTTGCGCAAACGCTTTGTAAACCCATCGCAGCTGGCACGCACGATTTCGTAAGGAATTTGGTCCCAAATATCAACCAAATGTTTCTTGAATCGTTTTAAAGTAAGCCCTTTCCTAGGGCCTATATGTTGAAGCATATATCCCTAAACAAAGTAGTCAAGTGGGTTGGGATCCGGTGAAGAGGTAGGCCATTCTTCGCTTGTGATGAAATCGGGCAAATTTTCCGAGCACTACGCTTGTGTCTTCTTTGCCTTGTCAGCTGGAGTGGAGTCATGTTGGAAACAATATGGTGTACTCCCACATCGCGTCGAAGCATGAGGAAGCAGATGGGTCTTCAAAACCTGCTCGATGTCATATTGAGTGTTGATTTTTACATTAGGTTCTATGAAAAGAAGAGGAAGATTTCTTATTCGTGAAACGGCGGCCAATAACCTGATTTTCGATAAATTCTAATAGCGTTCTACAGCTAGTTTATCTTTTGAAATATTGGCAAGAATTTTGCCATACACACGATCATTTTGTTGATTTTGGCTGTCCTGAAGGAGGAGGATCTTTTCATCCGAAAATAAAAAGATTTCTGCTTTTTTGGACCCTGGTTTGCTTTTGACGCTCTGTCAACCCGTGAACCCGTTGTTTGTACCGCTTGCATTCCAGATCATGTGTGAGGAGCCTGTTCATTGAAGCAGGGGACATTTGAAATTTTTTGCTCAATTTATGGCCAGATACGGCCGGATTACGTCTTATTCGGGTCCCCACACATTTGTTTTTTTCTACGTTCTGACAGTTCGTTTGGCACCTCCCCTGAAAATTTCCCGCAACACTGGAACTTTTTTCTGAGATATTATTTATTGTTAAATGAATCAGAAGAGCAGAAAATAGAACAAAGCAGAAGAACAAAAACCCCGATATCACCGTGAAGTTTGACAGCTGTGGCTATTTTGCCCTGTGTTGGTTTTAATAGCAGCCAATAGGTTTTATGAACGTTCTCAAGTTCTTTCTCTTTAACTGGAACATTTTGAAAATCCGTATGGTCTTATAAAGGTTTTAATAATTTGTTTTCACAACCGTCTATAGAGTGGGTCACATTGTATAAATATCGGCTTTGAAAAAGCAGAGGACAATACAGTTTTGAATGTATTGTTATCAACAAACGACAAACGACTGATAAAAGACCCATGCACAGAGCTGTGCGTTATCAGATGGAAGTTACATTGGATGTTTTGTTATCGATCGTAGTTTCAACTTTTTAATCCCAACGTAAAATTTTAAAATAATTCATAGAAAAGTAATAACTTTCTATCCAAATTGATATGCAACTCGATTTAATTTATATTGTAACTTGGAACTTAGGGGAACGTTGGGTTGGAAAAGCTAAAAAAACTACAACGTACAGCCCCATTGGGTTGTTTGGAATGATGACGTAGGACTAAGCAACTAAGTGTGAGCCATTCAGATTGTACAATGTAATGTTTTTTCAATTAACTCTTTCAGGCCTTAAATTTTTCAAGCGTTATTATACAAGCAATTTGGTGTGCTCTGATTCAGTTTATGCTCAATAACATAGAAATGAAGGAAAAAAGTTGGAAATATTTTTTTGAGATGTGTAAGGTTGACCAAACTGTCCTGGAGTTCTGAACTTAAGATCTACAGTTGTAGCAGTATATTCAAACAAATTCAATGAATGCACTGGAAGATCAACCGACATTATGAGACAATCTTGGGATATTCATGTCTAACAAACTAACTTAACTTTTATAGACTATAAAGGTACTGTTTTAATTGTAGACCTTTAATTTTGAATGACTTAAAACTAACAAAATTTTCTTATGATGTCTGTGGACGTTTCAGAATATTTGATTAGTATTCGTAGTTTTGTATAGCCCAAAAGGCTACGGTTCCTAATGTATATCTTAAGTTCTGAACTCAAGTCAGTTTTTATGAGCTTGAACATCCCAAGATAGTCTGACAATGACGGATAACCTTACAGAAGATTCACTAAATGTGAGTCAGTTTTTCAAAGTGCGTATCGTCACCTTTCATAGGCTATATAGCTTATGTTACGACTGTAGATCCTAACTTCTGAACTCAAGAGCAGTTTTGGTTACCTAGAACATCCCAAGATATCTCATTCTATCTGTTTACCTTACAGAAGACTCACTGAACTTGATTAAATACATTTTCCGTTTTGAAATCCAGGATAGTTTGGATAACCCAGAACACGTCATATTGCTTTATAATGTTTGTTGTCCTTTAATAATATTTATTGAATATGTTCGAAAATTTATTGTGACTTTGTATTGACTTAAAATAACTGTAAATCGTAACTTCTGAACGCCAAGACAGTTTGGATGAACAACATTATCAGAAAATTAGAAAGTATTGACTGTTGACCTTCTAAAACATTCATTAAATATGTTTGAATACATAAAGTCACCTTATATAACCCAGAAAGCTACTGTTACAACTGTTCATCTAATGATTTGAGCTTAAGGATAGTTTGAATGACCTCGAATATCCCAAGATTGTCGCATTATGTCTGTTGACTTTCTACATTATTCAATGAATATCGCTAAATACATATTGTTCGTTTTCATACTCCAAAAACCTACTGTAACAACTGTAGATCTTATGTTCTAAACATAAGGTCAGACTGGATGACCTCGGTCATCCTTGTTTATCTCGTAATGATTGTTTACGTTCTAAAATATACGTTGTGTTACTTTGTGTAGCCCAAAGAGCTTATATTACTACTGTCGAACTTAAGTTCAGAACTCAAGGACAGTTTTAATGACCTAAAATATCACAAAGTTATCAAATAAAGACTGCTGACCTTCCAAAAGGTTTATTCAACATGTTAGAATACAAATCATTATCATATGTAGCCCTAAAAGCTACGTTCACAGCTGTTTTATCTGATGTTTTGAACTTAAGTGCATTTTGGATAACCCAGAACATCCCAGAAAAATACAAAATATTTAACGTTCATCACCAAAAAATTAATAATACGTATGCATTTGTACAATTATCTAAAACAACGCTTTATACTATTAATAAGGCATATATATTTTTCTTCCTGAACTTCTTCATATTTAGGAGATTCTAGGTCGTCAATTAGGCCTTCAGTTTATATGTTTTCTATATTTTTTAGACAGAATAACTGATGTAGAACAAATTTGCCGAAGACAGTGTACACTTTTATTCAGTCGGTGATTTTATACAGCCATTTCCTTTTTGGGTTCATATATTACCCCTAAGGCTTAAAGGGGTTAATATTCTTCTGAAGAATAGGCGTAAAATTTATGAATTTTTCAATAGTATGTGGCCCCAAATCAGCATTGCATTGCGTAGAAATATTTCCGATCGACTGGCGCAAACATTTTGAAAATCTTTTGAGAAATGACTGAGATATTCAGGCTTAAAATCTGACCACTTTTTGTGACGGTCGCATTGCGTTTTGTTTTAAATTGTACTCCAGTATAGAAAACAAAGACGGAGTCTTACGTCAAAATCAGTTTCACAATTCCTGCTTGTTTTTGAGAATTTCATTCGATGTTATGTCATAATGTCATTATATTAACAACGGCTAAAATATTTACCTGCACTTAGTAATTCAGAAAAAGCACCAAAAAATGAAAAAAGTGCCACTAAATTATTAAGGCCTGTGCCAACAAATAATGTGTGATCAGCATTAAAAAATTAGGAATGAGCAATAAAAGATGAGAAAAGATCTTCGGATAATCTAATTGTGACCGGTAAATCTGTCAAATAAAGCAACAGCTATTAGTATATGTGCAATTAAATATGGCAGTATTTCCGCCAAATTATGTAATTTGAGCACTAAACTATTCGCATATGTCTTTTAATTTTGTTGGATTTTCCCATAAAAACAGTAAAATGAGCAATGGATAAATAAATATCCATTGCTCATTTTACTGTTTTTTACGGGAAGATCTAACAAAATTAAAAGACATATGCGAATAGTTTAGTGCTCAAATTACATAATTTGGCGGAAATATCTGCCATATTTAATTGCACATATACTAATAGCTGTTGCTTTATTTGACAGATTTACTGGTACAATTAGATTATCCGAAGATCTTTTCTCATCTTTTATTGCTCATTCCTAATTTTTTAATGCTGATCACACTATTTGTTGGCACAGGCCTAATAATTTAATGGCACTTTTTCATTTTTTATTGCTCAAATCTCTCTTTTAATTGATGATTAATTATGCTGCCATTAACAACATCAAAAATAATAAATTTTCGCTCTCAGACATCGATCCAGTAGACTCTGAATAATTGAAAAACATTAGAAAATCACATTTTTCATTCCAACTCACGAGCGAATAAGAGTTCATGCTCCAAACAAAAGCCAAGACTCATTCAAGTTTTCGCTGAAAACAGCTATGGGACTAGTTTTCCACCACCACTAGTATACATTTAGGCCGTCCCGAAAACATGGCTCCTAACGACTCACAAAGGTCTCAAGCCCTATACAAAGCCAACCGCCAAGCCTTCTTGGAACATATGTATACATCACACCAATAAAAGAGCTTTTTCCCCTCCAAGAACACAACATCAGACCAGCGATAAAAGAGTCAGTGTCGTTGCATTCAAAGTGCGATCTTATGGCGCTTGGAGGATTGTCTCTACCATTCTCAACGGCAACTGAGCCGGGGAAAATCAAGATTCCAATGGGTGGGTGGGTGTGCTAGAAGGTATTTTGAGCTCTAAATTTATGCAAACCGCTGTGCCGAAAGAGTCTCAGGTTTCCACTGCAGTAGTGTTGGAAAATGGTGGCGAGGTGTTGGTGTGAGATAGAATGAAACGTGATTTTTACGAGACAAACCAGCCCGAGACGTAGTCGTGTCGAGTTTGATGTGAACTTTATGATTGAACTCTGAAATAGGTGCGGCTGCACCGGGTTTGCTGCTTTGACGGAGCCTTCAATTGGCATCCATTAGAACCAGAAAGATTCTTCAAAGTCATGTTGAACAAGTGCGAAACACTGGTACTTCAGATCATTTCCGCACTGGGAGGGTGGCATTCAGTTGACTTCAAAGTAAATTGCTGAATTTTTTTGGACTAATGTGCCATCCGTTGTCGCTGGAGGAAGAAGGTACAAAGTTCAACCCCAGGTGTCGGTTGCCGGAAAGATGACTATCGATGCAGCGCCACTTACTGCTCGAACCATCGTAAATGACGTCCGTCATTGTTGAAAGCTAAATGTCAGTACTAATTGATGTGCGGCATCTGTTTGAAATTGAAGTTCTTTTTTGTTGCTGTCGTTCATGATCGCGGCGGAGAGGATTTTGAGTCGGAAGAACTGTCGATGGGATTTAAAGTGCATGTCAAGCGATCTTGTAAAGAAACGATGCTTCAATGCAAACACATGTTTCAATCCCACACAATTGATTCAAGTGGACTGTAATCATAATCGTTTAAATCATACGTTTTATTAATTAAAATCGAACCCAATTTCCTCTCACTAATAAATCGAATCAATTTACTGAAATGCTATCTTTTCCTGCACGTTGATTATCGACACAGAAAAAAAATAAACTAATAAAGGCAAACTAGGCTGAAACGCTCAACACAAATCAAAATAAACACAGAAACCGATCCGAAAGCCCATACCTATCTATGCCTGTATGCTGTAACCTGACCGTCTCAACATTTTCTGTTTGTATATGCAGATCATCTATCGCCAATAAGGAAAAGTGAAGCAAAGGAAAAGCAAAACCTACTCAACAGTAGGCGATATTACACACAACATAAGCAATGGCACACTCCAAGACCCAAGAGCGCACCAAGAGCCTTCACCAATACCACCAGAGCCAGTCTTGGAATCGCGGGTGCACGCGATCGCGATCCGTGACTACACCGACTTGCAATATATAATGTAACGTGCGAGTGCAAAAATCCGCTGAAAATGAAAGTAAAGTCCAAATCTGACGTCACGGATTTAGGTGGCGTTTCGATCGAAACCGTTGTTGTTGTTGTTTTCGTTGTTGCGCGATCTTATTACATTCGACGCGATCGATCGGATTGTTGTTGTGATCGGTCTCGATCGGTGACGATTTATTGCTCGATTGGTTGGTGTTTGTAGCCTACGACAGCAATAACGAACAATATGTGTTGGGTTTTGCAGAAAAAAGGGAAAACATTCGCACTTCGGTTCAAAGTCGACGACGGACGTGATTTTGCGGCTGGCTGTGTTGGTGGCCGCCGGATCGCGATCAAATTGAGGAAATTGATCGAAATTAGGTTTTCGGTTGAGCAAGACACGGCTGTCTGCGCTTCAAGGTGGGGTTTGATTGGCTCGACTGCATGGTCCCTAGACTTTCGATTCTCCGGAGAACGAGACTGAGTCGGTTTAGAAAACATGTAGTTTTTATGGAGTTTGTATGAAGTGTTGGATAACGCAAGTCGGTTTCGAAAGGTGTTGTTTACGAAGCGCTCAGATACTCAGTCGCATAAAAACCGAATGGTTGAATATGAAATTGAATTCGCGTACAAAGGTGTCT